>JAHDVE020008957.1:0-34224 GCA_022606495.2 Halesus radiatus | reverse complement strand
TCAAAATAGAACGATTTTGAAAATAACTCCGCTGATTAAAATAGATATAACATATTCGTAAATTTTTCTGTTTGATGGAACCTAAAGAAAGTATAAAATATTTACATTATCTACTTTGTCAGCGACACCTACTCACAATGCTAGCCAGTTAAGTAAGATTTGTATCGTTTTTGGCGTATGCTTACCTAATTACGTAATTTGATAAGAATCAAAGCTGGGGGATTAATACAATTGGAGAATACATTTATTTTAGAAATAAGATTTTCTTCTTATACTCATACATAATCTTTGATCAATACACACGAGAGAGAAAGAAAAATGTAAGGTTTGTTAAAAATATATATTTATATTTAAAAATATGCTTTGTATTCACCACTTTAGTATTATATTAATAATGACCCCTCAAATTGAATACCAATCGTTTGAAGAAATTATAAATACATATTTCATTAAATTGTTAATTATTCAATAAATTAAAGTTTTTAGTGGCGCTATTAGAGTTGACTCACACAGCACACACGTGGGATTGTGTGTATTGGTGCATATGTAAAAATTCTCAATTTTGGATAAAAAAAAAAAATTATGTTTTACTACATAAGAGTCCCAGCTGCTACCAAATGTCTTGAGCCAGTGAAACTATGGCACGGGTATGTTGTGAGGCTAAATGTATTAAGGAGATGAAGGAGATGGGGAGGAGGAAGGTGGGAAAGTATCTGACTATTCAGATCTGGTCACTAAACATGGCTATAGCTATTTCAAGCAATGTTTCCATTCTGAATGGTGGTCTTTCACCAGGGCGATTCTGTCTGGGATGCGGGTATGAGACCGTTGCTTCACTCCGGGAATCACTAATTGGATAACAAACACTTATGTCATAGGTTAGCCCAAATGGTTTGCAACGAGAAGTGACTTAGCAGAGTTCATTGGGTGAGGTTTTTCCAGGTCTTGGTGGTGAATGCGTCTGCCTACCAGTTGCGTGGTGGGCTGGATCGGGAGAGGCCGATTAAGGGAGACTCCTTGACCTCTCCGGCAAGACTCGAAGCATCGCCTTGCACCGCAGTGGGAGGGATGGATTAATATGTCTGACACCCCTGGATACACTGATCCCCGGAATTCTACCCTCCTTTCATACTTTTTCCTTCCCATAAATTCCTCTCCCTCCTTTCCTTAAAAAAATCATCCCCGAAGGTGATATAGGCCCTGAGGGAAATTATTTTCCCCTGGGTCTCCAGTGTGGAGTTAATTAAACAAAATTTAAAAAAATTAAAAATATATTATTTTTGCACTTCCGCCAGTGTCCTTGCGAAGCGTTAGGTAGAAATAACTTTTTGTCTTGCTTTCGCCTACGTTGTTCGAAATTTAATATTCGGAAAGTTTCTACAGTTTTTTTGAAAAGTTTTTCGGTGTCCTATCGATTATATTAAATACGAGCCTTTTCACAAATTCGCTGGAATTCCTTTCTGAAGTTGAACAAAATGTTTGTTAGTATAACCGTAATTACTGTTGTAAGTGCTTCCGTTCCCTATGTTGATATAACTACCATCAAATCTTTTCAATCTATATTAATTTTCATATTCATAAAAAAGCATTTTACAAAGTAACTTGTCACAAATATAATATAAATGTATAAATTTTGTTAAATGAATCAAAAATTACTTCGTAATCACCAATTCATTAATATATATACATATCAACATGTTTCGAAAGCAATGCTTTCCTCATCAGGAATTTATAGAACAGAATACATTAATAACATTTCTGATGAGGAAAGCATCGATTTAGAAACGTGTTGACATGTACATATTAATAAAATGGTATTACAGAGTAATTTTTAATTCATTTATTAATAATGACGCCACAAAGTGAATACCAATCTTTTGAAGAAATTAGTATGAATTTTGCTTATTATTATATTAATTTAATCTAAGTCTACTATTTTATATGTACGCATATCTCTTACTTTTACTATTTATGTACTTTTTGATGTCATTGTACGACCTAATGCCACATTGAATAGTTACTTTTGAATTAAATGAAACAATCAAACTTTGTTTTTACCGTTTTTTTTAACACCTACTGGTTTCGGAACAACCGTTTCATCATAAGGCAAAATATATACTAAACAATATTACAAAATTATGGCAGAACATACATATTAGGTGTCACATTGGGGGTGGGGGTGTGACTAGGGATTAGTAAAGAGTGGGGGAAGAGATAGAGATTGAAGGAGGGGTGAAAGGAAACTTATTTAAATTATAATATATAACCACAAACTGATAGCTTCATACAATAGTCACATTTTAAAATTATTTGTATTATTTTCTTATGCTTGTATTTAACTGTGATATGCAATTATTGTTTATGGTATATTTATACCGTTGATATAAATTAAATAAATAACTGGAGTTGATTTGGTACTCTATATTGTTTATATATGTGTCTATACTGTCGTTATAATCAAAAATCACAAACTGAATTGACAATATGTTTTTTTAAACGCCCAGGGGGCTTTTATTTGTAAAATTACTATCGACCGAATCGGTTCAATAAATAACTTTGTAAATAAATGTCCTTCTCATTTGTACTAAACAATACAACAAGCATTGCACCTATGCATCACTTCTTTATTAAAACTAATATATTACATGGGTATAAAAAGGAAAATAGTGATTATAGTGACAACGACCAACATCTGATAAAGCGTCAGAAGAAGACGCGGAACGTAATATGAAAGCTTTGCACCAACATTATTTTTATTTTAATGAAGTTTTTTTTTTTTTTGGTACCAGCTTTCAGCAGATTACGTATATATATATTATTTGAATATCTCCCATTGTTATAAAATATAAATAAAATGTCTGCGAATATAGTAAATATCCTTCGGCCGCCCGTTGAAAGAACCCAAAATGAATTTCGCATCAAAGGCGGAATGCAAAAGACCGGTGGGACGGCCCCGGTGAGGCTCAAAGAAATGGATGGATTCGCTTTGTGAAGAAATACTAGAACTCTCGTTGAAGCAGATGTACCATGGTATCAGGGGAGAGAATTTACTTACCGCCCATGGTACTTAAGTGATTATTTGGAGCTCAGTGATTTATTGAAAAGCACGATGTAAACGCACTTAATGATTCAAACGTTTTTTTGTGAACGATTATTTATATTTGTAATAGATAGATAGATCTATTTATGTTCAATAAAATTGTATATTATGTACACATCATTGGTTCTTTGCACAAACAATAATATATATGGGAGTTTATCGGTGATGTTGCTCCCAACTTGCTACGCTTGCTTGGGCCGTATTATGGCAAGTGGTCCACTTCAGTACCGTAGAGTATTTTGTGATATTGGAAAAGGCTATTGTGTATAAATATGCGCGTAAAACGTAATATAATGTTAATTTCTAAATATAAACAAAAAAAAACATGAAATTTAAAAATTTAAAAAGACAATGCAGGAGTCGATTAAATTTAAGCAATATATTGTTTGTAATGATCTTAGGTAATCTATCTAACTAATTAACTGTAACGCCGTTTCTCCGCTGGGGTAGGGACAAAGGACGGATCACCAATCAACTCGATCATACACTTCTTGCTTTATTCACATTCATACATCGTCTCATAAATTATCTTTGTTTATTACGATTTCTGACATGGCCCTACTCAAGTATTCGATTAATAATCAGTAATAATTAGTAATCTAATGTTTGTCTGTCAGTCCTCGATTTTCTCAAAAATTACTTGACCGATTTCGTTGAAACAGCACTGTTTATTTTAGTGATGGGAAGGATTAGAGAGTAGTTTTTATGAAATCCAGTATTTAAAACTGTTGCTATAATTTAAAAATTGCTATGAAAATCAATGAACCTGCCATTTTGCATTTAGGTTAACCCTAAGTATAGAGCATGAAAAAAAAATCGTAATCTTAGAGGCAACTCATTAAAAACTTATTTGATAATTATTTGCGGGTTTATTGTATTTTATGTAAAAATGATTATTTAATTAAAAAAATAAAAACAAAAAATTTAAAAAAGCCTTTTTTCGGGTCGATATTTTATATTATGTACTGCAAATTTATGCTCCAACGTAAATTGGTCGTTTTTAATTTAATTTAAAGTCGACCATAATTTTTATTTTAATATTTTTTTATTTTATATTTCATTATATTTTCTACGCAGACGGGGTAAATTTTTTTTTATGTCATCGTTAGCCCTCGAATAATTGTTAGAGGTTTCTCTTAAATCGCGAAAAATCAATTCCTTTAATGGCCTATGTTTTATAACGTAAAATAAAAATAAATAAATTACTTCCAATCCGTGCAAGGTAAAAGTTCATTAGGTTTAGGTGAGTATTTTGGCCTCTTAGGATCTTTATTATTTGGTATTTTTAGAAAAAAAATATGTTTGAAATGAAATAATTTTTTTAAAGGATTGTGTTTTTTCCTTGTTTCTTTGTTTCTTTGTTTCTTTGTTTCTTTGTTTCTTTGTTTCTTTGTTTCTTTGTTTCTTTGTTTCTTTGTTTCTTTGTTTCTTTGTTTCTTTGTTTCTTTGTTTCTTTGTGTTTTTTGTTTCTTTGTTTCTTTGTTTCTTTGTTTCTTTGTTTCTTTGTTTCTTTGTTTCTTTGTTTCTTTGTTTCTTTGTGTTTCTTGTTTCTTTGTTTCTTTGTTTCTTTGTTTCTTTGTTTCTTTGTTTCTTTGTTTCTTTGTTTCCTTGTTTCTTTGTTTCTTTGTTTCTTTGTTTCTTTGTTTCTTTGTTTCTTTGTTTCCTTGTTTCTTTGTTTCTTTGTTTCTTTGTTTCTTTCTTTGTTTCTTTGTTTCTTTGTTTCTTTGTTTCTTTGTTTCTTTGTTTCTTTGTTTCTTTGTTTCTTTGTTTCTTTGTTTCTTTGTTTTTTTGTTTCTTTGTTTCTTTGTTTCTTTGTTTCTTTGTTTCTTTGTTTCTTTGTTTCTTTGTTTCTTTGTTTCTTTGTTTCTTTGTTTCTTTGTTTCTTTGTTTCTTTGTTTCTTTGTTTCTTTGTTTCTTTGTTTAGTAATAGTCATCACAAGGCATAACATTATTAATTATGGTACCCACCATAATAAATAATTGAAAACGCGTAGAAAATATTCAAACAATTGGTTAAAAAATATATAAATAATCTTCTGAGTTCAATCAAATCCAATATAAAATCAATTCAGACACAAATACAACAAAATATAAAGCGATAAATTAAATTCACGCGGCGATATGCATGATATTTTCAGCAACCGACGCGGGTATTTTTAAAAATATTTTCATAATTTTTTAACTATTTTCGTGAATAATTTTTTTTTAATACATTTCGTGCACAAGTTGTTTTAATTTGGGGATCTAACGAATTGCATATTGCATATTGTAAGGTGTACCTACCTAACAAGTCACTTTGTCTATCAGTCCTATATTAGATATATTTCCCGTTAAATCAAAATTTCCGACTTCTCCTTAATCCCTCTTCTGATGTTCTGTCTCTTTCTTTTCATCAGTTTTCCAATTCGATTACATGTAAGCATATCTCTGTCTGTCTGTTCCATTGTTACGTTTTATATTTTATCTCCCTCTTATTATATTATGTATATGTAACCCATATATGTGCTCTCTACTCGTATATGTATTTTTGTTTATTATTAAATTTTACCCCCACGAAGAAATAATTAGTATTCCAAAACATGGTGTTGGTTTTATTTAATAAATCAATTTCTGTACAGGCAATTACATGTAAATAGTAGCTGCTCTTGTAATAATTACGATGCGCTAAACGATTAAAGATTTAAAAAAAACAGTGGAATTGAATATGTCCCAAAATAAATATGATAAATAATGGTTTCCTTACTTTCCTTGAAGAGCTTTAGGAGCCGTTGATCGATCCACTGCACTGATTTTAATGTAGCGGTAATAGGTAAAGCGAAAACAGTGTATTATTCCATCAGCTATTATGTTTGTTTTGGATTCTCGAAACGAAAGCGGAGCGAGATATTACCTCAACAATCGAAAACAATGAGTTTTTTCCTGCATGTGGCGTAACCACAGTCTGAAAACAGCATTAAATGCCAAAACAGTGTCAAAAACTTACAGTGGGCGGTGCGATATTCGAGAAGAGAGGGAGCCATGACAAAGTAACTCAAAGTTTTGGTAAATCTCATCAAAACCAGAAATTTATTTTAGACGGTATCACATTATATTCGTAATTTTCTAAAAAAATAGGTTTCAGTCACAAAATAAGTATTAGATTCCCCCACTTGCACTCATAAAATAAAATATCCCATTTAAGATACCTACAATCTGTAACAAACAACGCCCTGCAGTTAATAAAGGATGAAAATCTGTGCCTCCCCCTAGAAAAATGAACCATAGGAAAACATTCAAAAACGCCACAAATTTATGATTAAAGCGTGTTTTTTACTAAGATTTTGGTAAGGAACTTGTACGCTCATTTATTCAGTTTGAAATAACAATCTGCCAAGATGAAAATCAAATATTGGGCAATTTCGAATATTCTACCTAACTAACAAACCCTTAAACATTTTCTCCGCTGGGGTAGGCAGAAACGATATACCGCCTATGTTCCTTGCTTCATTCACATTCATACATTGTCTTATACACACGATTCAAGTCTTTGGTTCACTTGATCGTGCCATGCATTTCTTATATTTTCAGATATTCAATGCCCAAATTTATTCCGATTTCAAAAACTATACATATCTTTGGTCATGGAACAATGCACGCCACTGATAAAAATGCTCCGTTTTATGGCAAAAACAGGATGTTTTTTATAAATACCGCACAAGAGTCCCAACTGCTCCCAACCGTCTGGAGCCAGTGAGACTATTTCTTTCCCGATTGGGGAATGTTGTGAAGCTGAAGGTATTGGGGAGGGGAAGGAGAAGGGGTAGAGGGAGGTGGGGAAATACCTGGCTATTCAGATCTGGTCACCGAACACGGCTAAAAGCCATTTCAAGCAACGTTTTAATTCTGAATGGTGGTCTTTCACCAGAGCGATACTGAGAGTATATTCCACTCTGGATACACAACGCGATACAATCAATGCAACATTAACTGCTGGTTCACGAAAAATCACCACAATTTTGTAAAATGAAAATGTAACAGAAAAAAAAAAATCCCCTGAGTTAATCTCCTACCACATTACGTAAGTTACCTTTACGCACTGTTAACTTTACCGTCAAAGTTGCCTTACGTATGAACATCGATATACTGTTTAAAATTTGGTAAACTTACCTAATTATGTGCGTAAAGCACTTCTACGGTAAAGTAAAGTTGGGGTGCGACCCCAGGTACCCAGATATCCAGATGCTCCAATCAGAGCCATTGAAAGCTGCTAGAGGTACCCATTACCCAGCAGTAGCGTGCACGGAGTTTTTAATGGGGGTAGGAAAAACAGTGAAATAATTTTGATACAAAAAAAACTTACAGTTTTGCTAAGAATGGCTAAGCTACTAGCTTTAGCAATTCTTAGCGACTTCGTTGGTTGGGATTACCTGCCACATAAAACTTCCGAATAATCGCTTCATTTATGCGTTATCACAAGCCAATTACTGGAAACATATTTTTCAACCACACAATTGTATGAAAGAAAGCTGAAATAATATTAAGACCACCATTTCGTTATAACTGCTCTACCAATTAATAGATATACCAACAGAAGGTACCGATTGCTTTATTTGTGATTTGAACCGAAAGGCACGGCCTTATTCGACAGTAGCACAAACGAGTCGTCCCTTGAATGCGTATTGCATTTGCACATGTATATTTTTTGGATAGAATACAGTCAACATTTGAATTATGATATGTGCGGCATTTTGCATATTTAGTTACTGCTTTTTACACGTTATAGAATGACAGCCGGTGGGGCGGCGGGCACAGCGCTGCAATTCGTAGCTGGAACGTCGCGCCTATTTTTGAAAGTGTAGATTGATTGGGTGCATTAATTTTATAAACTTTAATAGTATTTATATTTTCATATTTAGTAAGGTAGTGTAAGCACTGCTTATGTGCCTTTATGGAATGCACGCCTCTGCTACCCAGATAATATTCCTGCATGCTCCTCGCTGGAGCCACTCGGCAATCATATTCCACATAACGTGCCGTTTGTTTGCCTCCATTGTTCCCAGATTATATACCTGTTAAGGCTGCAGCACAGGAATACAAAAATGGTCTAGTTCCAAGAGTAAGTAGGTGGATTAACTCTACAATGGTCGGGCATCATGTAAAGCAAGTGGTTGCATGGAATAAATAGGTAAATAAATTTTATTTCGAGGTATTAAAATGAGAGGCTTGCATACATTTATTAAATATTATCTAAAATTCTTTTCCTGTTTTCAATTTAAGTAAGACCCAGTAATAACCTCCAAGCGGAAACTGAGCATTGTTCAAAAAGGAGTTGTGTTATTTTGGAAGAAAGAGGGAGAGCGCAAATATAAATAACCCTTAGTGCGTAGCCGATCGCTTTAGAAATATTTGATAAAACACGCCATTTTTAGAATACTTCAAAAGTTTTGAGACTACAAACTTATTAAGTATTTAAAGGAATGGTAGGATATTTCTTACCTGCAAAATGTTGAATAACAAAACCACACGTGCTATTTAAATTTTTCGGAGATTCCTTGTGCAAAAGTGCAAAAAAAAATTCAGGGGAGTTTGTAATATATACCTATGTAGAAACTCTGAATGCGGAGGTTAAAGTTGCAAAAAAAAGATGAATCTTTATTATCTTTCATAAAAATGAAAACTTATGGAAAGTAGAAGCACAGGATGCAATTTCAAAATTAACTAGCCTTATTCACACTTCATTAGATAAATCACTAAAATGCCTTGGAATTTTTATAGATCTCAAAAAAGCGTTTGATAGCATATCTCATGACAAACTTATAATCAAATTAAGCAACATTGGAATAAATAGTACAGCTCTGGAATGGATAAAAAGCTATCTTTTCAAACGTCCTCAAGTGGTAAAAATAAACGAGGTACTTAGTCATAAAAAAACAAGTAATTTTGGCATACCTCAAGGTACAGTACTGGGACCTCTACTTTTTATCATCTATGTAAATGACATATTCATGCAAAAGCTAAACGGAAAAATAATATCTTATGCTGACGACACTGTCATAATAATTGAAGGTACTGACTGGAATTCTATTAACAAGCTAGCAAATACTGATATTAATATATTAAAAAATTGGTTCGATAATAATCTACTCTCCCTTAACACTGGAAAAACAAAATTTATTCCTTTCTCTATCAATAAATTTAAATCAAAACCAGAAATAAAAATTATAATACACCAAAGTAACTGCAACAGAATCAATTGTAATCAAGCATGTTCAATACTTAGTCCAACTTCCAAAATTAAATACCTTGGTGTATATATAGACCAGCATTTTAAATGGAAAACACATATTTGTGAACTTGTTAAACGAATTAGAAAATGTATATATATATTTATAAGACTAAGAAATATTCTTAGACTAGAAAACCTAAAAAGAGTGTACTATGCAATTGTTCAGTCTATTTTACAATATGGAATTATTGGCTGGGGGGGAACATATGATAATATTTTAAGTCCACTTAAAATAATTCAAAGATTGATAATAAAGGTAATTTTAAAAAAACCATCAACATTTTCCACTGAAAGGCTTTTTACAATATTCAATGTACATACCTTAGATAAAATTTATAAAAAATATGCAATTATTCAAATCTTTAAAGAAAAAATGTTAAATAAATTACAATTTAATATATCCGCAAGGTATCAGCAAAACATTAAAATCCCGCCATTCAATACTAAGCATACGCAAAACACATACCTATATCTAGGAATAACTTTTTTAACAATCTGCCATCTGATCTTAAAATTATAGAAAATATCCATGAATTTCAACATAGATTAAAAAATTACCTCAAACTACTGTAACAATTTTTAAAATTTTAATTTTTTTTTATTATTATTAGATTTTTTTGTCTTTTATTATTATCTTCTCTTCTTTTCTTCTACTATCTTTTCTTTTTCATTAATACTATTACTAGTGATAAATTTACACGACAAATTCATATTTTCCTGCTATTGTACAACAATATTTCAAGTTATGATTTGATTAATTAAGCGACAATCACCAAACACAAGAACCTTGTTTCTTTATGGTGAGGAATAGCTATATTATATTTTTTGTTACACTATATGAATCATGTCCTATTTTTATATACTCTCTGTAAAAAAAAATTATTATATTAAATAAATAAAAAAAAAATAAAAAAAGATAATTAGAACAAATAATAATTAAAGGCTATTTTAACCGGTTTAGTGCTATGCGTATTTTACAAGTATGTATATAAATTGATACAGATATTCCGTATTTTCAAAAAATAAAGGTATTCAATAAAAATGCAATAACTTGGACAAATATCAATCATTTTTAATATATGTATTTTTTAAATTATACAAGTAAAAGATGAAATTTTACGAATATTATATAAGTCCATTTTATAGCGAGCGCATAAGAGATTCGATCGCCTTATCTCATTTGCTTTGCTGCACACATTCATTTATGGGAACAAAGGTCTCGTCGTCTGTAGTGCCGCTGTGATTTGATACATTACGATCATCCGCAATAGTACTAACTTCCGACAAGGTGAAAAGTATCGATTCACTGAAGGGCATATTTATTTTAACTGGAAAAACAATAAATACACTTATCAAGACACACGCCAACCGCAATATAGCACGCTCCAATTGAACACCTGCTCTCCCGAGGACGACAAAAAGCACCCTGAAAATTGCAGCGCTATAGGGCTATGCCGCAATTTATATAACTAAAGCTTTTTATTTTTTTTTATTGTTAGTACCGCACAAGAGTCCCAACTGCTTCCAACGGTCTTGAGCCAGCGAGACTATCGCATTCCCAATTAGGGTATCTTGTGAGGCGAAAGTTTGTAGGGAGGAAGGAAGAAAAAGTAGAGGAGGAAGGTAGGAAAGTACCTGGCTATTCAGATCTGGTCATCAAACATGGATAAAGCCATTTCAAGCAACGTTTCTCTTCTGATTGGTAATCTTTCACCAGGGCGATTATAAAAGTATATACCATTTTGGAACGTGGCGCAAATATACTATATATTATTTTTAAATCATAAATTGTGAAATTACACACGCTGGGATTTGAACCTGGGTCCTCCAGATTAGTAACCGGGCATCGTAACCACTCAACCATGGAAGTAGACGTCCCAAAGCAATCATTTGGATAGCTTTGGGAAGGGAACCTTTCCTCCATATCTCTACTGCCATAACTTGCCTTTGTGTTTGTGCCGTAAAATCTGAGTTTGAATTTGCAACGTAAATAGGGAACTGCTTTCGTTAGAGCTTTTATCTTTGTTCGGCGAGGAGGCAATCCACGGGCCAACGGCCCTCGAACATTATGCAAGATGGTGATGGATTCTGACGACTTTCAAACCAGGAAGTCAAACAATGAGATAAGTAAAACGTCCGCACTGCCTGGGCAATCAAACTGAATTCGAATATCTTAATCGTATTCCAAACAAATTTAAAGAGAATCAAGAAAACCCCCCTAACACGGTTGTCTTATCATTTGATGATTACCAATTATGATATTTCTATATACAAAAATGTGTGTTTTTCTGTGTGTCCACGATTTTATACAGATTTTACAATACGAAATTAGCACAGTTTGTTCTTATTAGTGCCGGAAATATTTAGAGAGTAGTTTGAATGAAATCCAATATGTAAAACTGTTGGTATGACGTTTTTAAATTTTTATGAATAACATTAAGCCCGCCATGTTGTATTGAGGTAAGCATATAGATATAACACTCTGGGTAGCCACAAATTACGTGTTCAAAAGAAGATGGTTTGTTTGTGTATAATTTTTTTGTTTTTAAATAGAAATATTTATTTATTATTTATAATGGTATATATGCATAATATTAACCTAAATTATTCTTTCTTTATATCATATTCCAAAGTGGAAGATACTCTCAGTATCACCTTGGTTAAATCATAGTCGAAAGTGGACGATACTCTCAGTATCGCCCTGGTGAAAGACCACCGTTCAGAATTGAAACGTTGCTTGAAATGGCTTTTACCCATGTTTGGTGACCAGATCTGGATAGCCAGGTATTTCCCCACCTTCCTCTTTCCCTTCTACTTCCCCTCCCCAATACCTTAAGTCTCACAACATCCCCCAGTTGGGAATGCTGTAGTCTTACTGTCTTCAGACGTATGAGAGCAGTTGGGACTCTTGTGCGGTATTCATATAAAAAAAATGTATTCACCGACTTGATTATATTAATACGTAAAATGTATTTATATTTCTACATAATGCTTTTGTTATCCGTAATATTATGTAGGTACCTACTATGATTCATATAATATAACTTAATTGTTGTTGCAGAATGTGTAATTTTTATTACGTATACCACTGACGTCAGAATTAGTAGACTTGCCTTAAGTACGACTTCGACGACTGGAGGCAAAGTTAACGTGTTACCTATTTTGGCACCAGCGTTGGTTCACAGCCGTTCACGTTTGTTTCGCGTGATTTTGACTGCGGTATGCAAATTACAAAGCATTTATAAAAAGGGCCAAACTAAATGCTCTAACAAGTATTCGGTTTTCGTAAACATGCCGAATGTTTTTACTTACTTGCTGTTTTACTTAAATATCCGGCACGTCAAGCTAACCCCTACGCCCCTCTTATTTTGATTTCCTGCTTTTGCATGTTAGGATATCTCTATGTATTATTTACTCTGTGAATGTACGGGACGTGTAGGACACGCACAAGAAAAATACTTTATGTCGAGGTATCCAAGGGAGGAGAGCGGGGTCCAGGTAGAGCGAAATTAATGTGTCGGGTGGCGGTGTTGTTGATTCCACGGCTGGAATGGAAAAGAGAGCACATGCTATACCATGCGCGTACGCTATTTATAGCGCGCGCGTCGCAGCCGAACATTATGTACTGGTATTGCACGTATTGTGCAATCTCGGTTCGGTATTGCATTTTGGTGCAATCTCTGTTTGGTATTGCATGTCTTGTGCAATAATACATATTTGTTTATAAAGAAACATATTTATCAGCTTCAATTAATCCACTTTGTAGTCACCCTCGATACAGTGACGCTTACACTTTTTATCTATTTATAATGATTGTTTGTTTCCTAGATAAAAAGATTTTTTTTAATACGCCTGAGTGATCTCATGTCGTTGGAAGTTTCTTTACGTCCTCTGATTTCATTACATTTATTTTATTGCTGTTTTAGTCACAGCAAACAAGTTTATTTAAAATTATTATATAAAACTATTTACAAGAAAAAAAATGGGCTTTCCTTTTACTTAATTGTATTTAGTTAAAATTCAGCCAGCTGAAGCCCGAGTCAAAGGAAAATTCTCCCTTCTTCTGAAATATTAATAAGTAGTGGTTTGAAATAAAGTTACTCCGTTTTATTTTATCATTTTTAATAAGTTACAAACTTCGAACTTATTTTCATTAAAAAAATCCATCAAGACTAACTCTTCGTGAACTTCTCCGACTGATTTTCTTTGGAATGCTTTGAAGCGAAAAATAAGAAGGAATTCTCGAATAATAAGGAATCTTTCTTGGACAACTCATCTACAAAGACATGTAAGATTACAGTAATTCACCATGCAAAATGATAAAAATGTTTAGATACCCCCATTATTAAATAAGTAAGTAAGAACAATAAAAACATACTTGCAGAACTTAATAATAACATTATTATATTTGATTGACATTAATCAAAACAAAATAATAATAATAAAATAAAATAATATGACGATTTCAACCGCCACATTAGATGCATATTTTCATATTTGATAGAAATGACTTTAGACGTTTTCTGTGACCAAATCGAAATAGCCATGTACGAGTACTTCTCCACCTTCCTCTTAATTATCTCCTACCCCTCATTACACACTATAGCCTCACAACATACCCCAATTAGGATGCCATAAGCCAACTATCTCCTGTTTGTAGGGAGCAGTTGGGACTATTGTGTGGTATTCACATAAAAAAGCAAATATGTACTGTGCTTTTAAATCTCTAAAATTATACGTCTCTAGTTTTTTCTACGTTTTTCATTGAATTTAAAAATGAGAATTATATATTTATGATCCAAAACCTTCATAACTTGGATTAAGTCAGAAAAATTGAATTTAAGTGGGTTTTAACACCGAAAAAACCGAGTCAATATGCGAAAAAAAATAAATGATTCATACTATTGGACAATGGATTAATCTAGAATGATTATAAATAGTACTTTATATTATTTTTATAAACAATAATTATTAGCCTGAAACACTCATCCAAATTTAAAAAACCTTCCGAGAAAAGATAAATGTCGCCGACAGGACTCGAACCTGCATCCTTCTGATTGCCGGTCAGATGCTCTACCGTTGAGCTACTTCTGCTTATCGCAAACCCGCCAAGTTAATCAATATATACTAGTGTTTCATTTAATAATTACTGTTTTTATTATATTTCACCTGTTAACAACCAACTTTATTAGTATGAGAAAGGCTTGTAACGGCTAAATCCCTCAATAGATGGCGTCGAGACAAATTATGTCTACTTTTTATTGGTGAAAAATGCTTTGACTTGTAAATTTTAAAATTAAAATTAATTTTAAATTTGTAAATTAAAACGGTAGAGCATCTGACCGGCAATCAGAAGGGTGCAGGTTCGAGTCCTGTCGGCGACATTTATCTTTTCTCGGAAGGTTTTTTCAATTTGGATGTGTGTTTCAGGCTAATAATTATTGTTTATAAAAATAATTGTTACCCTTTGCGTTATGCACAAAAATCTTGTCTTAAAAACTTTAGTTTATCAATTAATAAGTACTTTATATATTTAGAGGCTAATTAACAGATAATATTGTCACTGAAATGTCGACTAAACAATGGTTCTTGGTAAAATATTCGTGGTAAAATTATATCCGACGAACAATAGATTATAAAGGTATAATCAGTTGTGTTGATAAATCATACTCATCTGACGGTGACAGGACAATAAATAATACTTATATAATTTCTTCAAAAGATGTATAATCATTTGTGGAGTCATATTTATTAAATTACATAGATATATCCTGATGAGAGGAACTTTGCTTCTGAAACATGTTGATATTTACATATAAATAACAGTTGTTTTAAACAAAGTTATTGTTATTAACTTAAATTTTTTTTTAATAAAAGGGTGTAATTTTTTTACTTTTAGGTGAATTAACCATTCAGAAATAATTTAAAAAAAAACGATTCGATCTGAATTTCCAGGTACTCTTAAATCTTCATCTTTCTTAATTTCTTCCATTCTCTGCTCCCTTCGGTCGCACATATCTCGATTGGGGATACCATAGTCCCACTGGCTCCGAAGAATTGGAAGCAGTTGGGACGCTTGTCCCATATTCACAATAAATAAAATTTAAAATGGGATTCATTTACACATACAAATATGGGTTCTCCTGAGTAGGGTAACCGGTAAATTCACCGCAGAAGATTTTGTTGTAATTTTTTTTTTTTAATAGTAATTACGTACAATGAGAATCTGTACCCGCTAAGGCACTGCAAGTAGCTTGTCAGCAGGAGTTTAGTTCAACAATATTATACAATACAATAAAAAATAAAAAATAAAAAATAAAAAATCATAATACAAATAGTAGCGCAATAACAGAACAATGTAGGTAGAGGCATGTTGTGATCAATATACATAAGTCGAAAAAAAAAACATTAAAAAATACGAAAACATCAACGGTTTTGTTATAGTGATAACAGATTCAGTCATCCCTTATTTTATCATCCACCGAGGAACATTCACAGCGGGGTAAATTCAACGCTGGAAGTTCACCGCGGGGAAAATTATTTGCCATTATTTGGAAGTGTTTTTTTTAATGAAATAGTTTTTTTACATCCAAGTATTAAAATGAAATAATAGCAGTTTGATTGATTAATTTATTGCAAATAATAATGGCATGATCATACATTCTCATATATTATGATATATGAGTACCATGAGAAAACGTACCAGTCTGAAGATGAATGTGATTGTTCGACACCAGTGGAATTGAGTTTAAAAATTGATTTAATTATACTCATCACCCTATTACAAACAGCACTATACGGGCTTTTTATTTAATCTTTTGTTTGATGACAACATTCCCACGGTGAATCTTCCATGGAGGATTGCGGGCGGTGAATGTTCCTAAAACCACTGAGTAGTTTTTAAAAAAATTTCGCCAAATAAGTGGAGATACAATATCTTCTTTTTCACAGCGTTTCAAACCATATGAAAATAGTGGAAATACAAAATACTTGTCATTAATCTATCGATATTAAAAAAAAAATTCTGAAGCGTATGAAGTGAAAGTTTTATAATTCATATGAAAATTTCATAGAAATATTTAGTATTATGACCTCATTCGAACCCCTTTTTACGTATTGATCGAGTCCTCCAGTAATGTAGATTGGGACAGAGTGTGAAGAAATAATCAGATCTGCGTGAGTTAATTCCTGGATTAGTCCACCTGAACGAGTCAGCCATATCATTAAACTTGAATGAATGAAATGAACTAATTGATGAGCTACTGAAATTATTAATTGAAACGAAATGCAGCCTTCCATCTAGCTGGGGTAAGGATCGGAGGTTAAAAGTAGATATGGCCGAAATTGAATGAATGAATTAATTTCATAAATTCAATCTCGTGCCATGCTCGATGTGGTTCTCAATTCAATACGGAATTAATTCATAATTCATTAGCTCAGGCCTTCTAACCCTACGATTATTTAACGCGTGGCACCATTATTACGGCGTGAATATTATGGGCGTCATCGAAAAGTCACCGGAGTTATTATACAGTGTGTGGGATTCTATATAACGTATAGATTCTCGTTCAGCAAATCATAAAAAAACCCATATGTTATGGTCCGCACTAGTCCGTAACGGCAAACCCCTCTATTCGGCCAGTCAGTAATTCCGAGCAGCGCATATTCGCTTTCGCGGTCCGAATCTGTTTTTTTGTATTCACTATGTCTCTGGTCCGTCGATATTGAGTTTGTCCTTACTATGTCCGCAATGCGCAAGTCATTGCGAGACACCAGTCAGAAGTTATTAATTCGATCCTCAATGCCCGTGGCGATTCCGTTCGCGTTAATCTCAGCCAGCGCGGCCAAGTTGTCACTTTCACTAGTCGGGTGGGAATTTCACAATGATTCCATTCTCGGTAGGGTATAGGGTATTCACCTTTGTTTGGCTCGTAATGTTGTCTTTAAAAATGAAAAAATTATACACATTTTTCATATTATTTATTATCTAGTTGAGTAAGACTGTTATTTAAGTGATTATTTTGTAACAATTATTTTTATAAACAATAATTATTGGCCTGAAACACTCATCCAAATTGAAAAAACCTTCCGAGCAAAGATAAATGTCGCCGGCAGGACTCGAACCCGCACCCTTCTAATGTCCGGTCAGATGCTCTACCGTTGAGCTACGTCGGCTTATCGTAAACCCGTTAATCAATATATACTAGTGTTTCATTCAATAATTACTGTTTTTATTATATTTCACCCGTAAACAACCAACTTTATTAGTATGAGAAAGGCTTGTAACGGCTAAATCCCTCAATAGGTGGCGTCGAGACAAATTATGTCTACATTTTATTGGTGAAAAAATGTTTTGACTTGTCAAATATTTATTAATTGATAAACTAAAGTTTTTAAGACAATATTTTTGTGCATAGCGCAAAGGGTAACAATTATTTTTATAAACAATAATTATTAGCCTGAAAACACTCATCCAAATTGAAAAAAACCTGGTTGTTTACAGGTGAAATATAATAAAAAAACCGTAATTATTGAATGAAACACTAGTATATATTGATTAACTTGGCGGGTTTGCGATAAGCCGACGTAGCTCAATGGTAGAGCATCTGACCGGATATTAGAAGGGTGCAAGTTCGAGTCCTGCCGGCGACATTTATCTTTGCTTGGAAGGTTTTTTCAATTTGGATGAGTGTTTCAGGCTAATGATTATTGTTTATAAAAATAATTGTTACCGTTTGCGCTATGCACAAAAATCTTGTCTTAAAAACTTTAGTTTATCAATTAATGATTATTTTGTTTTTAACGATATTATTTCCAACACAAGCGCAATTCGCAATGCGAAAAAAATCTCTCCTTTTCATTTATTTGCTATCTATTTTTTTATTATCAGATGTGAGATAGAAATGTACTTTATTTGACTGACGATAACAGTGACGATAATATATTGAAGACAAACATTAAAAAAAAAAAAAAAACACTATTTTTTAATTAAATGAAAAGAGACGTAATAAATGATTTAAAAATATATATATTTAGTATTCAAGACTTTATAAATATACATTGATATCTACATGTTTCGAAAGCGATGCTTTCATCATATATTCATATATTCCTGATGATGAAAGCATCGCTTTCGAAACATGTAGATATCGATGTATATTTATATTGTGGTGAATACTTAGTATATTTTTAATTCATTTATTAATAATGACGCCACAAAGTGAATATCAATCGTTTGAAGAAATTAGGAAAAACGCTTAGTTTGAATCCAGTTTCATTTTAGTATAAATAAATCGAGTAGTTTCGATTCGATTGAATCATCTTCCGAACTTAAAGTATGTGCACTAATTAAATAACAGAAGTATGAATTTATATATAGAGGTAAAAATGGAGAAAATAAAAGATGCAATATTAAGAAGGATACAACAATATAACAATAGAAACATACATTACAATATATATAATCATGCAGACGATGGAAAAACCGATGAAAGACAAAGAAGCTAACAGAACATCAATAAAGGTGGTAGATTGAATGAGTGGAGGGAGAGTTGGAGGTGAACGGAAATATGTCTAAAATTGGACTAAAAGCAATTTTTTTTGATTATCTAGCAAATGTTTATTAATAATTTTTACTGATTCTTTTTTTTTATTTCCCGGGCTTTTTGAAATTATTTTACCTTAGGCTTATTCCATTTTTGTGTAAACTATTTATTCCCGTAGGTTGATGCAAATAATGATTAGTAGGTACTTATCAAATGTTCAGCAAATTCAGAAAAAACATACATTATGTAAATATCGCATCTGTTCTTTCAATCTAATATTAATATTACGGGTGGTTTTACCTACATAAAACGAAGGGCAATCATTACGTATGAGTTTATTTTTATATTCGGATGATATTTCAGAAGGAAATTTAATAGTATTAAGTGATGAAAAATTATTGATTTACAGAATTCAGTACCACATATGGTATTGATTATTATTAGTGACTTTAGGGTTGGGGCGATTTTTTTTTCTCTGTATACTACTACAAAATGCTACTACCATTGTTTTTTAGTTAATAATATTTTACAAAAGTTGCAAAAAATGTGACCTTACTGGGGTACCCCTTTGTATGGTCACATCGTACATAGTTTTATGTACGGATTATAAATTTTCGTAATTATGTTAAAATATTAATGTTAAATAAAAATTTGTCGTATTTTTTGTTAAGGATTCCATCAATTAAAGTTTGGTCGTATCAATTATTTGAAGCAATAGATTTTATAGTCGATATCTTCTGACGGCCTCCATGGTCGAGGGGTAAGGCTCTAAACTACGAATCCGAAGGTCACGGGTTTAAGCCCCGGCGCGCGCAAGTAAATTTTATTTAATGAATTTGTGCTGTTTCACAATTAATTAATTTAAAAATAATATATTGTATATTTGCGCACGTTCCAGAGTGGAAGATACTCTCAGTATCGCCCTGGTGAAAGACCACCATTCAGAATTGAAACGTTGCTTGAAATGGCTTTTAGCCGTGTTTGGTGACCAGATCTGAATAGTCAGGTATTTCCCCACCTTCCTCTTTCCCTTCTTCTTCTCCGCCCAAATACCTTCAGCCTCACAACATTCGCCAATTGGGAATGCCATAGTCTCACTGGCTCCAGACGGTTGGGAGCAGTTGGGAGTCTTGTGCTGTATTCATATATATATATATTTTTAAATCTTTTACGAGTGATAGAATATAGAAGATCAAATACTTTTTCTTCTAAAAAGTCGGTACAGCAGAAAAGCACGCATGAAGCTGTGTAGGTATGAATATAAATCGAGCAAGGAGAGTGTGCCTAGATAAGAATAGAATAGTGGGACTATTCACTCTCTCTGCGAATAACTACAGAAGGAAAGGCGTGGTGGTCATTTAGCTAGAATTATAAGTCTATATTTGTTGTGCAAATGTGTGGCAGATATTTAACAATTTGCATGACGTAAGAATTTAAATCGATACCATTTTAAGTGCGTGGGTACACGCTGGAAACAATGTTCTGTTTGATCAAAGCAAATTCATCATAATTTGTTTATAAGTTAGAAGATGCTCATTATTAAATTTTCAAGGGGATTGAAATTAATAGCAAACTTGAGAAAGGTTCGGTCTTTGAAATTGTTGTTGTTAGTCATAATATTACGTAGATATTTACTGGCTCCAATAACAAGTCAATTTATAATATTAATATACAATGTGTATCTGTTAACAAGGAATAATTCAAGTTATTGGGAAATTAATAGACCTTCCACAGGATTCTCCGGAATGTTCCATTTTATTTACTTGTGTACAAACCTATAGTGTATTATGATTTTCTTAATAGTCCTTGGAATCTAGTAACTCTATCTTCATCTAGTTTTACTTTTATTCATTTATTAATTTTTTATATGAATACCGCACAAGAGCCCCAACTGCTCCCAACCGTCTGGAGCCAGTGAGACTATGGCATCCCCAATTAGGGAATGTTGTGAGGCTGAATGTCTTGGCGAGGGAAAGGAGAAACGGAAGAGAAAGGTGAAGAAATACCTGGCTATTCAGATCTGGTCACCAATCACGGCTAAAAGACATTTCAAGCAACGTTTCAATTCTGAATGGCGATCTTTCACCAGGGCGATATTCCACTCTGGAACGTGCGCAAATGTGTAATATGTTATTTTTAAATGAATTAATTGTGAAACAGCACAAATTAATTAAATAAAAATTTACTTGCGGACGCCGGGATTTTGAACCCGCGACCTTCGTATTCGTAGTCAAGAACCTTATCCCTTGACCACGGAGGCCGTCTTGACAGCTACTCCAAAACTTAACGCCGAAAAGCACATGACATATATTAGTTGTAATTCTTATTATTTTATTGAAATACCGGTCCTAAGAGGATTAACGCACGCAATTCGGTATCACTTCTACGTACATAAAGTTAGGTTTATTCTGTATATTCGTCTCTTTTGTCAATTATTTGTAATGGTTCTTACACGATGTTATTGCTGAATTTGTTCTTGAGACAAATAACATATTTAATTATTGTAATAGAGTCGGGCCATCTCAGAAGTCGAAATAACAGAAGAGAATGTATGAGACGTTGTATGAAAGTGAATGAAGCAAGAAATGTATTCCAAGATATAGTTGTTTGGGGGTCCGTCCTTTCTGTCTACCCCTGCGATTAAACGGCGTGATGATTAGTTAATTGTTGTTTTTCGTGAATTATCTATTTTAAATATGTACCTACTGTGATGTGTTTTGCACCTGTGTCACTATTGTAATTTTAGTTTTGAAAACAAAATATGCATTAGCCCAAATAGGTTATATGCAATATAATAAATAGATTATTATAACGAATTACAAAAAAAACACAATAAACCATAATCTACACATCTTCCCTGATGATGGACACTCTGACGCTGTCCGAAACGGTGGCTAAAGGAAGAGGAAGCGCAAGACGGTTATACCAAAATCTATTCATCTGAAAACATGTCTATGATATGGTTATTTCGATTGGTTCCGTATTTGTTCATATTTCCTTTTGGCGCCCTTTCCTATGGGAAAATGACTATCATAAGAGACATCTTCACCCTGCTCACTATAGCCCAGAATAACTCTAACAGAGCTGTACATTTTTAAAAATTGTTCATCCCTGTATATTTATCACAAAAAACAAACGTTAATCCGAAATAAAGTCTTTCGCAACCGAACAACGAAAAATCTCTAAACCCGTGATGGAAAATGAATAGTACAGAGTAAAGAAGAGTCGTGAACCGAATTATGACTCATCATTATCGCTATTACAGAGAGCGTGACACATATGAGATACTATAGTTCACAGAGACTCGTAATGGGTTGGACACATAGAAATAATGCCAGATGATAGGACGTTGAAAATTATGACTGTGTTGATCCCCCAGTGAAAGCGAATCGGAGGGTGGGAGAGAGGTGAATGGATTATGTGCAGTGGCGATTTTCACTGAAGAGCAATTTTGAATGAACTCCCATTAAAAAATATAACATAAAACTAACTTGCGTTATAATACATATATATATTATACGTGTATAAGCACTTTATAAAAAGAGTCTCGTTAAAATTCCGCGCTGGTGTTGTACTGAATGGATTCAACACATATGGGCCCACGATCCTAAGCAAATACTAAAAAAAACCCAAACAACACGATCTCTTTGACGGTGAAATTAAATAACCTAGGCCAAACCGTGTTGAAGTTTGGTGGCCAGCGCTAATGAAAGAATGTTTAAAGAAATGTGATCTCGGAAGTTTGACGAGTGTCATCGAGATGGTCCATCGTCACATTGCCGGGCGGCTGAACTTTGCGCAATAAGGATGCAAGTTAAATGTAATTATTTTATTTTCTATAGTTAGCAGCAAATATTTTTAAATTTCTATTTCCGTATTCGTGCATCTCTAACCGCTTGCTTTTAATGGCATTTGTAAATCTGCTGATAAAAGAAATAGATTGTAGGAATAATATAAATATTGTTTTTATTCCAGGATGTGGGGAGATTAGTGCGATCCGGCATATCGTATATAGAGTAATATGCATGTTTTGTTTTCGAATTCAAAATTGAATCCTTTTTTTTTAAAGTTAAGAAAGTTTCGACAAAAGTCGTATTGTCTCAAGTCGCTAGTTATTTTAGTACAACTCTCGTCAACTTTGTTTAAATTATGTGACTGCAGCTATATTTGATGATTCGATGAATGACATTTTGATGAAATATAAAAATTTCTCATGAATTTCCGATTGAACCCCCAGTTAAAAGGACCAAGAGCCGCCACTGACTATGTGGAAGAAGATTAGAGCAGGACGGGATGGGCGAGGCGAGGGACCGCAGCCAGTGGAAAGCGTTTGTGAAGGAAGTCAAATCGCACCCTGGAAATCGCGCGCAGAGTGTGCAAGGCTTTATCCTAAGGATAAAACTAAATTGGACCATATTGGACGGCCTCCGTGGATGAGTGATTACGATTCTTGCTTCAAATGCCTTAATGCGTAAATTTTATTTTATTTTATTTTTATTTTTTATGTGAGTACCGCACAAGAGTCTCAGCTGCTCCCAACCGTCTAGTCAGTAAAACTGTGGCATACATATGGGGAGAGGAAGAAGATGCGGAAGAAAAAAGTGGAAAAGCACCTATCTATTCAGATCTGGTCACCAAACATGGCTAAATCCACTTACATCAACGTTTTGATTCTGAATGGTCGTCTTTCACCAGGGCGGTACTGATAGTACCCTCCACTCTGGAAAGTGTTCCAAATATAATGTATATTATTTTTAATTAGAGATGACGTAGTCTTACTATCTCCAGATTGTTTAGAGCATGTGGGGACTCTTGTGCGGTATGTTAAGAAGCGGATCAGTCAGAGTCGTCTATAGTTAAATAACAGTTAACTATTACTCAAATCACTGATAAATCAAACAATACTTACGTCAATTCCGCGCTAGCCTAATCTTCAGGGATATTTGTTGTGTTTGCAGTTAGATCATGGTCAATTTGAGAAACCACTGGCTTGGATAGTAATGATTACGCTTAGGGAAAAAAATCCGTGAATCTCTTTGTGGACGCGCGTGTGAATTAAATTTACTGCATTGAAATTAGATCCAAAACGGGGCGTAAATAAACCAAACACTTGTAATAAAAACGAAATAAACATTTAATCATTGAAGACGATAATATTAACACATTCCAAATGAACCACGAAACCGAAAAAACAACAGAAATTAAAAAGATTTCAGTCGCATCTGGGACTCGAACCCAGGACCTCTACCTATCCGGGGTAACCGCTTAACTAACTTAGCTAATGAGACCAGTTCAATTTACGCCATTTACACCGATATCATACTTCAAGTTCAAGATTTGTTATAATTATCCTCTATTTTTATAAAACCCCTATTATTGGCTGCTATCCTTATGATGATTGCAAAGTTTCATCCCGAACTCAATTGCAATCGGAATAGAGTCTCGGATATGCCTACCCGATTTTTATTTATATGAGACATCTATTGACTTATTTTACAAGTCTGGAAAGAAATATTCAATTTATTTTTTATTTATAACTTATTGAAGTTTGTAAACCTCATTGTAATATTTAATTATCACCGAAGAAACAACAGAAATTAAAAAAAAAAGTCGCATCTGGGACTCGAACCCAGGACCTCTACCTATCCTACCTATAATGAGACCAGTTTAATTTACGCCATTTACACCGTTTACATCTTTTTAATTTCTGTTGTTTTTTTCGGTTTCGTGGTTCATTTGGAATGTGTTAATATTATCGACTTCAATGATTAAATATTACAATGAGGTTTACAAACTTCAATAAATTATTTAAAAAAAATTGAAATAAACATTACCCCGGCCAACGTGGCCATCTTGAAGTGTAGATACAGAAACACAGTATGTCAAGCCGCTAGGAGAAGAAAACCACGGTAAGTCGAGAATTTAACGTTGAAATGCGACAATACTATTTTAACTATGTAATGGGAACGGCTACTAAGGAAACCGCTTCGCTTAACTCCGAAACTCAGACATCCAATGGGAGGGTCTGTGCCTCAAAGTTGCATTTTCCAACCCCCTCTCCTTAATACCTTTAACCAATGATCACGCCCTCTCAAGATCAGCTGACACAAATATTAAAATTCGAGAACTTGACGGTCAATCCTAATGGGGCTACGTGTTAAACTAAACTACTTCATAACAGGTAATATAAAATATTCATTTTTATTACGATATTAGTAATATTGTCATTCGGAGTATATTGATAGCGTGTTTCCTAAAATGGTAGTGAACAATTTATTTTCTAAATACTTGTTTTATCATTTATCACAATATTGACATAACGAAATATCATTTATCTTGAATTCCAACATAAACGCATTAAAAACACATCGTTTATCCTATTCCACGAAATAGGACGGCAAATACGAGCATAGTAAAATCCCCGCCGGTTGCCAAAATAAAACAAAAAACGGGGTTTTCATGTAAATTAGAGGATCCATTTACGTCAACCCTTGGATTATATAACTATACCGGACGGGTCTTGTGGGACCTCTCACCACGAAGCGCTACTGTGGAATGGTTAAAAAATACTCCCCGCGCAGTATTTACGATGCCCTACCAGACGTTACCCCAGTCCTCATTTCCCCTCGCCTGCTAAGGCTCTGAGTGGTTTTGATTGGTCGTCGCTCGGACCAATCCCAGCCTCCTCGGATTGTTTAGCAACGCTAAGAACTCAGGATAACTGTTTATTCAATATTTTGGTTAATTTTAACGGAGTTCGGCCGATAAAATAAAATAATAAATATCGCAGGAAGATAGGCCGGACTCCTCTTTGTATTAAAAACTAATAAATTTAAATATATGTTCAGATGTAAGAATTATATGTAAGAATTCCCCGATTATAACTGGGCCTGGGACCCCATATTCTTTCTTGTTTTCATAATAACTAAATAAATAAATATGATAGAGAGAAGTAATTTGGGTTGAGATAAAGAATACAAGACTGCCAATATAATGAAGAATATTAAGATTTTCTGAGCATTACTCAGCGCGTGCCACGAGCTCAGAAAACCCTCGCCTCAGGCAAATTCGGGACGCGCTGCATATCGCGCCCGGCTTAGCGCCCGGGAGTATAAATACAAGCACACGGCCCGTTCCAAGGCAGTCTCATTTCTTCGCTCAACCCAACGCTATCTCTTCAACTGGAACCTACAACTGCCTTTGACTTCTCACCTTTGGATACCCGACCACAGCAGAATCTACAAAAGTCGACATTGTTTCCCTTTTGCAAGGAACAATATTTGGAAATCCAGAGCGAGCCCGACGCCCGAGACATCACGGATACGATAACGACTTGACCAGCACCCTATTTTTATAGTCTATGGACCGGACCCTGAAGTGTCTGGAACATAGTGGTCCTCTCGAGCACGGATCAAGTCACATAGTGATCCCCGGACTACGGATCTAGTACCCAGCCGCTACCAAGATGTCCCGAAATCTACGCTCTGGCAAAGGTGCCCCCGAAGACGCAAGCAAACGAGATGTCACAAGCCGTGACCCTGAGGGGCCCAGCCTCGCACCCCCTACACCCCCTGGCCCAAGTTCTGCCAGCCCAGCTGTATACGGAGCCGAACAATCAAGTGCGGCTGCCCGGGCCACCAGAGCACAAGCTGCCTCGGCAGCGGCTCTAGCCACCGAACCCGCCTCTACAGGGACCACCACTGCCTTCGCGGATGAGCACCTGACGTCTGATAGTGAAGCTTCTACTGAGGATACTCTCCGTCAGCTGCAACGAGAATTACGCGCAGAGAGAAAACGCAGCAGGGACTCCGCTCGGCAGATCGAGCAATTGATCGCCGCATTGGGAGTTTCGAGGCAGCCGCTCGAGCTCCCCACATCACGCTCCTTTGACACAGCGCGACCACTTGAGACACCGAAGCCCCTTGACGCATCAGCACAGCTCGACACGCTATGGCCGCCTGAGCAACCACGGTCGCCTACCTCTGAACCAACGGCGCCTGGTGCATCACCCCTCCCCGAGGCCCAGCATCAAGCGTACTGTCCGCTACCTAGCCACACAATTCCTACGCAATTCCCAGGAAATCCGACAGCGGACGAGACGGCCCGCCACACACGAGAGTGGGTTAACTACGGACAGGACCCGCTTGCGCAGATCGCCGCGGTTATGGCAGAGGCCTTTCGCAGCTCGCAATCCGGAAGTACCCCAAGGGCTCATGAAGAAGACAACCGGATGGCGTCCCTTATCGCACGGCAGTCAACGGCAAAGGACTTGCCAACATTCTCCGGGGACCCAATCGAGTGGCCTGCATTTCAGGCCCAGTACCAGCAGTCCACGACAACATGTGGAATGACAGCAGCCGAAAATCTGATACGATTACAACGCGCGCGACGTGGAAAGGCACGCGACGCCGTGAATCCATTACTCATGGACCCCGCTCAGGTGCCGGAAATCATGGACGTTCTCAAGCACCGATTCGGCGGTGCGCACGCGATAGCCACCATAATGTACGAGAAAATCAAGAAATTACCACGATTGGCAGAGGACGCATCAAATGAAGCACTGGTTGAATTTTCTGGGACGGTGCAGAATGTTGTGGCGTCGCTGGGTAATCTGTCCGATAATTACCTGAGCAACCCAGCGCTGCTCAGTGAGGTGGCCTCAAAAATGCCTCTGGCAATGCGTATCGCATGGTTAGATAAAGTGGCAGACAATGCAGAGGCTGCAGATATCCACCAGTTTGCGGCCTTTCTCAAACGCCTCGCGAAGGCGGTCCCGCGGTCAGGACTCGTCGATCACGCCCGGCCGGGCCGGGCCCGCCGCGAACAAGTACATGCACAGAGTGCTACGATGATATCGGACAAAAGTGAAAAAAGTATGGTGAACGGGGAAAAGTGCGCAAAGTGCGGCGGTTTACACAAATTACGCGATTGTCCGCAGTTCGCCGCAATGGACATTCCCACCCGGTGGGAGTTTGTGAAAAATATACGCGTGTGCCACAAGTGTTTAGAAAAGGGACATTACACGCGAATGTGTAAATCACGCACAAATTGCGGTGTCGGCACCTGCCGCCTGTCGCACCACAAATTGCTCCATGATTCGTCGCGATACGCGTCACCCCCAGCCACAGCAAGTGAAACAGTGGGCACAACTTGGCTCGGACAAAGTGCTGTATTATTAAAAGTAGTGTCAGTAAAAATATGTGGACCCAAAGGACAGATATTAACACATGCGCTGCTCGATGAGGGGTCAACTGTTACCCTCATCGACGCTGAACTCGCTGATAAAGTGGGGGTGAACGGACCACCCCATGGACTTCGCATACACGGTGCCAATGGGATGTGCTCATCCGACAGCACATCCCGACGTGTTAAACTATCAGTACGTGGTGACGGGGACGAATATATTATAACCGCCAATACAGTAATCGATCTGGACCTCCCGAAACAAACGGTAGCCGGGCGCCGGCAAGTAAAACCACAAATGTTAATTGGACAGGACAATGCGCATTTGATCGTTTCACGGGAGGTACACGAAGAAAAGGGTGGCCGCATGACGTCACGAACAGCTCTCGGCTGGATTAAACATGGGGGCACAAGGCGCGATACAGACAACGGGACCACGCTCAACATTATAGGGGAAGGAGCCGAAGCAGATCAGAAAGTCATCGATCTGATTAAACACCACTTCGCGGTCGACTCACTCGGCGTGACTGCCATAACTCGTGTTTCTACCGATATACAGCGCGCAGAGGCCCTCATGGAAAATACAACGCGCCTACTCGACACGGGACGGTGGGAGACCGGCCTACTATGGAAGGAGGACAACTCGTGGCTGCCCGACAACAGGCAGTGTGCATTGAACCGGCTCACTTCCTTAGAAAGGAAGCTAAAAGGAAACCCAAGCCTGGCAGTGGCGTACACAGAAAAAATTGAGCAGCTAGCTAAGCGCGGATACGCTAGAAAACTGTCCGCGGCCGAAGCGAGCGCGCCAGCTAAAAGGAAATGGTATCTACCTCATTTTTCCGTCTCAAACCCGAACAACCCCGGAAAATTGCGGGTAGTGTTCGATGCCGCTAGCTACTGTCGGGGTACGTCACTCAACGAGCGATTACTGACCGGACCCGACCTCCTTTCCTCACTTCTGGGCAATGTGCTGAGATTTCGCGAAGGAAAGATCGCCATAGCCGCCGATATTGAAGAAATGTTCCTCCGTGTTAAAATAAAGGAGGAGGATCAGATGTCACAATTGTTCCTTTGGCGAGATACACCGCAGGAACCTCCAAGTACCTACCGGCTAACCTCAATGATGTTTGGCGCTACGTGCTCCCCAAGTAGCGCCCAGTATGTCCGTAATCGAGTTGCCAAAGAAGGCGCCGCTGAATTTCCGGCCGCCGCCGTAGCAATACAATCCAAGTTCTACATGGACGACTACTTGGACGCCACTGATACAGTAAAAGAGGCACAAACACTAGTACGGGACGTCAGCACCTTACTAGCCAGAGGAGGTTTTCATCTCGCTAGCTGGGCCTCCAACACACCCGCCGCAATTCAAAGCGTGCCGGCGGACAAGAGAACAAAGTCGACCATAACGATCAATAGTGGAGCAGGAGCAAGCACAGAGAAAGTGCTGGGCCTAGCCTGGGACCCAGTTAGCGATCGCTTTATTTACACTTTTGAGGAAACTGAAACGGCTGAACTCGTCCGGCATCCAACTAAGAGACAGTTACTTAGCACAGTAATGAAAATATTCGACCCAGTGGGGTTCGTGGCGTGCCTCACCATACGCTCAAAAATCCTCCTACAAGACGTGTGGAGGTCAAACGTAAACTGGGACGAGCGCATCCACGACATACATGCGGCAAAGTGGGCCGAATGGATAAAGGCGTTGCAGCGGAATGAAATCACTGTACCAAGGCGCTGTCTGCAACAGAAGAACGGGGACTTCGAGCTTCACGTCTTCTGCGATGCCTCGGAGGCCGCATGTTGTACGATAGCATACCTAGTGGAGACTTGTCGAGAAGGAAAATGCGCCACCTTCCTGGCAAGTAAATGTAAGGTGGCCCCCCTCAAGCCGCTATCCATCCCGCGGCTCGAACTACAAGCAGCATTAATGGCGGCCCGCCTCGCAGCCAGCGTCAGGAAAGAAATGCAGTGCCGCATACTCCGCACCACGTATTGGACTGACTCTACAACAGTATTATGCTGGCTGCGTACAGATCCAAGGAGCTACTCAACATTTGTGTCCAACCGCTTGGGTGAAATTGATGATCTGTCATGCGTCACTGATTGGAGATGGGTTCCGACTAAGCTAAATCCAGCGGATATCGGAACCCGCGACGTGGAGATGCCCGACCTCGCGCCCAGCGGTAGGTGGTTCTCTGGACCACCCTTCATCGTCACGCCTGAGACCGAGTGGCCAGTTCAGAAAGGCCACCACATACCACCAGACGAGAGCATCCTGGAGCTGAAACCCAAATTCATAGGCCTCACCACAACCGAAGAGAACGCCTTGCCTAACATTGTGCGTTTTTCTTCATGGCATCGCCTGATCCGTTCGACTGGATGGATGCTGCGCTTCATCAGACGGTGTCAGGAAGGATCCCACCGCGCACCACACGAGGGCCCCCTACGAGCGGATGGGATTCGTGCAGCTGAAACCCGTTGGGTTATCAAATCACAAGTTGAGGCTTTCGGTGTGGACATCCATGCCCTGCACAACGGCGCATCAGTATCTGTCGGCAGCCGGCTAAAGGCCCTAACACCCTTCCTCGGGTCAGATGGGGTTCTTCGAATGAACACGCGGCTACAGACCGCCAAAGGAGTGGCGCAAAGCGTACGAACCCCGATCATATTGGACGGGGATGACCCGTACACCCGCCTACTGATCCGCCATTTTCATCAGAAAGGAGATCATGCAAGCACGGAGAGAACCATGGCCGACATGCGAAGCAGCTTCTTTGTGCTAAAATTGCACACCAATATTAGAAAAATAACACACGCATGTCTCACGTGCCGCATACGGAAGGAAAAGCCCCATCCCCCCCTAATGGGACCACTACCCGCCGCCCGACTAGCCCACCATGTCCGTCCATTCACCCATTGTGGGCTAGATTACTTTGGACCAATTGAAATCACCGTCGGTCGGCGGCGAGAGAAGCGATATGGGGCTCTATTTACGTGCCTCTCCACCCGGGCGATTCACCTTGAGATAGCCCACTCCTTGAAGGCCGACGCAACAATGATGGCCATACAACGGATGACTGCGCGCCGAGGACAGCCTGTTGCAATATATTCCGACAACGGAACGAACTTCCACGGGGCCGACCGAGAAATGAGAGAAGCTCTATTAACCTTGCATAATGACACCCAGATTCAAGACCACATTGCCACTCAAGGAATTGAGTGGCACTTTCTTCCGCCCGTATCACCCCATATGGGCGGAGCGTGGGAGCGGCTCGTGAGGTCAGTAAAAAAAGCCCTAGAGGCGGTTCTGAAAGAGCGGGCTCCCCGAGAAGAGACTCTGCTAACAGCCATGGCAGAGGCAGAATTTGCAGTAAATAGCCGGCCACTCACACACCTGTCGGTCGACCCCCGCGACGAAGAGCCGCTCACACCTAATCACTTCCTGCTGGGGTCTGCAGGAAAGCGGCCGCATCTATCACTGTATGGCCCCAAAGAGGAAGAAATCTGCCTGCGGAAGCAGTGGCACATCAGCCAACAGTTAGCAGATATGTTCTGGCGGAGGTGGCTCCGAGAGTACCTCCCAACAATGGCCTCAAGACAGAAATGGCAGCAAAAGAGCACCCCAATACAGAAAGATGATCTAGTACTCATCGTCGACCCTGCCCTACCACGCAATAGCTGGCCCCGAGGACGGGTCATCGAGGCCACCCCCGCAGCTGACGGCCAAGTACGAGCGGTCCGCGTACGCACGAGTACAGGAGAATACACCAGGCCAGCAGTGAAGATCGTCGTTCTCTTGTCGGCCACCTCTTTAGGACCTCCAGCAGCTGAGAAAAGCAGATCGTCACAGCCCCAAAGGACCGACTGCCAAGAACGCCGACGCCTGCGACCCCGTCCTCACTGATAGGGGCACAGAAGACTCTGCACCGGGGGGAGTATACCGGACGGGTCTTGCGGGACCTCTCACCACGAAGCGCTACTGTGGAATGGTTAAAAAATACTCCCCGCGCAGTATTTACGATGCCCTACCGGACGTTACCCCAGTCCTCATTTCCCCTCGCCTGCTAAGGCTCTGAGTGGTTTTGATTGGTCGTCGCTCGGACCAATCCCAGCCTCCTCGGATTGTTTAGCAACGCTAAGAACTCAGGATAACTGTTTATTCAATATTTTGGTTAATTTTAACGGAGTTCGGCCGATAAAATAAAATAATAAATATCACAGGAAGATAGGCCGGACTCCTCTTTGTATTAAAAACTAATAAATTTATATATATGTTCAGATGTAAGAATTATATGTAAGAAATCCCCGATTATAACTGGGCCTGGGACCCCATATTCTTTCTTGTTTTCATAATAACTAAATAAATAAATATGATAGAGAGAAGTAATTTGGGTTGAGATAAAGAATACAAGACTGCCAATATAATGAAGAATATTAAGATTTTCTGAGCATGACCCAGCGCGTGCCACGAGCTCAGAAAACCCTCGCCTCAGGCAAATTCGGGACGCGCTGCATATCGCGCCCGGCTTAGCGCCCGGGAGTATAAATACAAGCACACGGCCCGTTCCAAGGCAACTGGAACCTACAACTGCCTTTGACTTCTCACCTTTGGATACCCGACCACAGCAGAATTTACAAAAGTCGACATTGTTTCCCCGTTGCAAGGAACAATATTTGAAAATCCAGAGCGAGCCCGACGCCCTAGACATCACGGATACAATAACGACTTGACCAGCACCCTATTTTTATAGTCTATGGACCGGACCCTGAAGTGTCTGGAACAGCAACTATGGGGTGAAGTTCTATTTTACGATGGTCTCTTCCGGTCAGACCGATACGGTCTTAGTTCGCTGTTTTTGTTATAACGTGATATTTACGAAAGTGAAAGAAAACGAGATGTTGAGTAGAAATAATATCTGGACTTTATAAAATTTTACGTGGAAATTTTTACGATTTTGTTCATTTTCTCTTTATCTACATGAGATATTTTCCAGTTACTGCAAAAAAATTATATAACCCTCTGTGAATTACGGAAATAGATATATAATATGTGTGAATGTATTATTGTTGTATAGCCATATGTATACCTTATAATATGTAATTTTTTTTTTTTTATGAATATGCCTAAGGAATTGCTGTAGAGGTAATATTAAGAATAAGCAAGAATGTATGTAATATGTTAAGAATGTATAAATAGTATGTAAAGAAAGTAGCACTGTAGGAATACACAGTTAATACTTGAAGTGAAATAACACAAAACTGCGCTATATAAATGCTTTGTTATTATTATTATTATTATATGCAAAAAAACCCTTAAATGAAGAAATTGGTAAGAATTTTTTTATTTAACCATCGAAGAAGATAATATTAACAGATCTTAAATGAAATATAAAACAGAAATAACACAGAAAATAAAATCTGAGAATCGAATGTGGGACCTCTGTCTTACTGGGACAACCTTCTTACCACTGAATCAATGAGACGTGTTCATTTCACATCAATTTTTTATCGATATCTTGCTTCAAATTTAAGACTTGTCAATATAATCCTCTATTAATTCTCATATTATTGTCTGCGATATTTTTCGTACGATTTCAAAGTTCCACCCGAATGTATTTGCAATCTAGAGTGTCTCGGATATGCATACCCGTTTTTTTTTAAATTATTTATAACGGACATCTACTGACTTTTCTACAAGTCTTTAAAAAAAATTACTCATCGGAATAACTTATTGAAGCTTATAAATCTCATCAGTTTCTTTTTCTGTTTTACGTTTCATTAATATTATTTTCTTCAAGTCTAGAAAGAAATAAAAAATGAATTAAATATCTCTTTCCAGACTTGTAAAATAAGTCAATAGATGTCTCATATAAATAAAAATCGGGTAGGTATATCCGAGACTCTATCCAGATTGCAATTGAGTTCGGGATGAAACTTTGCAATCATCATAAGGATAGCAGCCAATAATATGGGATTTATAAAAATGGAGGATAATATTAACAAATCTTGAACATGGACTATGATATCGATGTAAATGGCGTAAATTGAACTGGTCTCATTAGCTAAGTTGGTTAAGCGGTTACCCCGGATAGGTAGAGGTCCTGGGTTCGAGTCCCAGATGCGACTGATAT
>JAHDVE020008956.1:0-41475 GCA_022606495.2 Halesus radiatus | reverse complement strand
TTTTCAATTTAATAATATAAAGTCAAGAGATTCGTGAACTGACAATGAATAGCGAAAAATGTGTGGTAATTTAAAAAAAAATATTATCTAATTATTCACTCCTCCGCGCACCGAGATCGAATTTCCGTAATTAATTATTGCCGGCGTTGAGCATTTCGAAATATCAGAAAAAATATGGTGTATTTTTTTACCGACGAGAACTTCCTCGATGGGTTTTTATCGGTAGTAAACAATTTTGACACGTTATTGACACATGGAGTGAAATATTTTTTTAAGGGTCACTGATTTTGTTTGGTCAAGAGAAATCTGTGGGTGAAATTAACCGGTGTTAACGTTTATGGGCCCGTAAATTAATAGTAGGCTGCTTGCGCGTCAAAAGTTGATGAAAAAGTGTCAGGAATCAGGAGTTACTCGGAGAAAGTTCCAGTGGTATGAGAGAAAAACCATTTTATGAACAACATAAGACAGGCCTGATTAAGATAAAATATTGGTCTACCCTACCTACCTGCACACAGCTTGTTTGTAGGGATTCACTTCGTAACGAAATCACACACTCCTTACGCAGGTGGCGACAAGGTTGAAATTTCAGCTTAACACCAGCCGCATGTTTCGATTTACAAAAAGAAAAACATCACCGAAATGCGTTTTTTATTTTATTTTGTAAAGCTCCAGCATAAAGATAAAAATATTTTTCGGTCATATTCTAAAAAACTTAATTTGCCACAATGAACAAACAATATGACAATATCCGAAAAAAGGTTCGTAAGTAAGAGTTTTTGTACTTATTGCAAATTTTTTTTCTAGGTCTGATACTTTTTTTTCTAGGCTTATAAAGTTACTCACCAAAAAATGCTCGGTTAAGACATAGGCCAAGGTTTGTTCTACTTGCAGTATTTAATTAAATCATCTATTATATTGCTAGGCCATCAAATTTTCAAACCAAAAACACATGATTTTGCATTACTTCGCATTGCGTCGCCCCAGTTTAGCTAACAAAGCCCAAATAATTTTATTTATTTTAAATGCATTTGGTTAAATTAAAAACATATTTAAATTATTTATGTCTACCATGCTGATACGAGTATAATATATTATTGACTCTTGTTTGTTCTCTAAAAATATATTACGGGTTCCTAAAATGCTAAAAAAGTAAAGCTCTCCATTTTTGTAAATTTATGCAAGTACCTACTGTAATATGTTGATATTTTAAGAATCTCATTGCACAACTAGATTGCGTAAACATGGTTAAAATAGCAAAATTACTAAAACGCATATAACCGACATAAAAAAAACTTTATTCTTCCATGGTAAAAGAAAGTTGTCGTGAGCACGATCTCAATAAAACTCTTCATAATATGAACGAGGAAAGGACAGCCTGGAGACCAATGTTCTGTAACAAGTAATATATGATCTCGAAATTTGTATTATTCGAAGTGAGTTCTGTGAGCTTGAGCTCGTATTACTTACGAATACTATCGTAAATAGTACGGGTGACTCTATAAACAATTATCATAGTGAACACTAGAGTCATCTGTGCAAATATCACATAAGCCTAAACCACAAAATACATAGTCCTTTTTTTTAATGAGACAAGTCATTATGGAGGTAGACTTATTTTTATTGAGTAAATGTAACTAGATATATGTCTTCCCCAAAGAAGGACACTAAAAGACTGCCTGAAACGTTAGCTCAAGAAGGAGGAAGCTCTTCATCCTACATCCCATAAAAAAAATTGGTTGTGAGAATCTTGAATCCTATCAGACGTTGATTATGTCATCTTACTAACTCCTAACAATCTGAAAACGCCTACCTCAAATTAAGCGTTTGCCGCTTATTGCCTATTACTGGGCTAATCCGCCCGGCGCATAATTTCCTGCCAAAACACGCCACCTAGCAATTTACACCTGGAAGCGAGGACTTCGTGCTGCTACCTGCTACCTACATAAGTAATTACTAATTAGGTCTCGGTAATGGCAATGTCGGCGTTATCGCGACTGGTGCCGAACCGATGTCATAATTTGCTGCGTGAACAGTGTAGACATCAATCTCTAAGGATTAGACAAATTTAATGTGCAAGATGAATTGGGTGGTTATTTGGTAACAGAAACAAATTGATTAATAAAGTTCTGCCGCTGAGAGCTCCGTTGTAACAGCACGTTCTGTTGACATTTGTTAAAAATGGGGAGAGTTTACAGAGGAGCTATCGGCGGTGTACCTTTACATTATTTCTGATGGTACCTTAATTAAATAGCAGAAAATCTTCTGAAGCAATGAAAGGTGGTGAAAAGACGGTGACCCTACGTACTTAAGCCAGCAACGTTATTTATATTATATTTAGAGATTGGGCCTATTCATATAATTGTGGAAAATGAGACGAGTCTACATAATGTTTAATAAAAACATTTCAATAGTTTTAACGATAAACCAAGATCTCTATAAAAGGGAGCTGAAGTCAACTTGACGGTATAGTGAAATCACGAGCGAAGTCGGGTATCAAAACTACTTAAATTAGTAATTTTATAATATAGAACAGTTGTTTAGAAACCACGCGATTAATCTGAGTCTAATAAACAATCCCGGACTTGCATGGGCGATGTTCATATACATAGTTAATTCTTATCTTCACAAAGAGATATGGCAAGTCCTACGCATTGTGTATCACCTGCAAGGCAAGGAAGGAATGCTGATATTCGTAATTATTATAGACCCACGTCTTGCTTGCACATCCTAGAAACCACCCACTTCACCCGCTTTCAGCTCCGGAGTAAACATAATATATTCAATCATTTCAGGCTTGTATTTAACTAACATTACGCATTCATGTCACATTTCAGACTTGTATTTAACTAACATTACGCATTCATGTCACATTTCAGGCTTGTATTTAACTAACATTACGCATTCATGTCACATTTCAGGGTTGTATTTAACTAACATTACACATTCATGTCACATTTCAGGCTTGTATTTAACTAACATTACGCATTCATGTCACATTTCAGGCTTGTATTTAACTAACATTACGCATTCATGTCACATTTCAGGCTTGTATTTAACTAACATTACACATTCATGTCACATTTCAGGCTTGTATTTAACTAACATTACGCATTCATGTCATATTTCAGGTGTTTCTGATAACTAAACATCTGTTTAATCTAAAAATGAGTAAAGTTCCCGATTTATAATGTCGATTAGTTCGAACGCCAGAAGGACACATTTTATTGTCCGGAAATGTAATCCTTATTTATGTTACCTACATCCGATTACACTTATTTAGTCAATTATCATATATCATTATGTAAATAAATCCTTCAACAGGCGCATATGCTAAGTACTTCTAGCAGAATACGATAATTCTAAATGTTAGCCAATCGGCTGAAATTTTTTTATTTGTTTTATTTAATCGATTCAGAAAAATGTTTTACAGTAAGAACACTTTGACTGACCAACTGGGAAGTTGCCGTTTCAGGACAGTTTTATAAATCAATTTATTTTAAATCATGAATTGCACTTATTCCTTTTAACCCTTTCAGCACCAGGTACTTCCTCGGGTACACGAAGAAAAAACCTTATATTTTGTAGCCTCGTATTTTGCGAATCGCCTGTGAAGGATATTTATTATGGCGTCTTTTTTTTCTGCTAGGTTGGAATCCTTATTTAGCGACAAATACCGCAAATAAAGTGACAGACAAAAAATAACAAATAATTATCTAAGGTTCTTACTCACATTAAGCCTCTATGTAACAATCTGCTCATGTTCGTGTATGTTATTTAAAAATTATGTAAATGTCCACAGTTTGCATTTAAAAAAATACATATTCTGTCATCAAATTTAGCCTAGTCCAGCAGGGAAACCTCGACCGTGCCGAGCTTTCAGTACAAATGGCGAAAGTAGAAACTCAATAATCTAAATATTTAACCGACTAAGATCGCTATGGAAATCCGAGTGCAAGAGGTCAACAGCACTGTGACCCGGCTGGTTTGCTAAGAAATCGATAATCTAGAAAACCAAGAAATAACGCATCGATTGCTGTGAAGTAGCAATTTTATTGATCGCTTAAAATCTCACAAAGAAAACGTGAATATTAAAATGTACCATGTTGTCGATATTGTTATTCATGTATCAATTCATTATCCAGAATATTTCTTTAGTGATTTTAAAAATTACAGAAAATAATAATACATAATCTCAGTTCTCTTTTTGTAAACTTTGTGAAACAAACCGTATGTATAATGTACAACAGGTTGTTAAAATGATACCCTGCTATTATTTTAACGAGAACAATGGACTTTTTTAGAAACCAGTCTGAATAGAAATGTGTTCACTTACATACTTTTAAAACTACTATTTGAAATGTAATTTTAAGGTGAGTGAAACATTTCCCAAAAACGAGACGAATGTCTAAGGTGAAAAAAAAAATAATTTCAGAAAAAAATACATCGTATGCGTACTAGATAACAGTTGCATCCATTTTATAAATTTTTATCCGAAAAAAAATTAAAGAAAATTGCGTATACCTGAAAATGCATTTTTTCCATTCAAACGACTATAAACTTTTATTCTGAAAGAAAAAACGGAAAAAAAAAACTTATTTGCACGCCACTGTTTTAACGCCCCAAATGAATTTTCATAAAATAAGTGCATAACATAAAAAATAAAACAATGGCAAATAAAACGGCAAATGAAAGAAAAAAAAGTAGTAGTTCAATTTAACATTAAATTTAGTTTTGATAATTTAACTTCATCTCTTTATATGGTCTATAAAAAATGTGTAATGATAGCCTGTCCAAAAAGAGAAAATAAATGTAAAAAAAAATAAAAAAATAATAATAATAAATTCGTAGAATAGACGTAATATAAGAATAGGAAGTAATATTTGTACAGCGCCCCTGAGGTGATTTCTCACAAAAGCGGCGCTATAAAAATCATCCGATTATTATTAGGCAACGATAATAGTGAAAAAGTATAATTGTTGCACAATTATTGTTGTAAAATCATAAACATTGCCAATTAAATAACACGAAGTGCATAATTTTCATTCGTCATATAAACTATTAAAAGATGTTTCCGTTTCTTCTGATTTTCTAATTTCAAATTATGAGCGAGTTGCATAAAATAACACTATATACACTTACAAATAATATGTTATTATGTACATAGAGAAGGGTAAGCGTGTTTTCTATTACGTTATGCACAAATAGACAATTTAAAACACGTCTTCTAATACTTTGGGCATACATAAAGAATTTAAAACAAGTCTCCTAATACTTTGGACATACATAAAGAATTTAAAACAAGTCTCCTAATACTTTGGGCATACATAGAGAATTTAAAACAAGTCTCCTAATACTTTGGGCATACATAGAGAATTTAAAACACGTCTCCTAATACTTTGGGCATACATAGAGAATTATAAATAGGTTTCCTACGTTAGGCTTATACTACATAAAGAATTTGAACCAATTTTCCAATTACGCTATGCATTAGACAATCGTCATTCATTTCATAAAGACACAGATATGTGCAAAAAGGGGAAAAATTAGAGAAATTAGAAAGCAATGTAGAAAAAAGTATGTAAAGAATAGGGAATTGGAGAAAAAGCTGACTCTCCTTTAATATTCACTCTAAGCCTTTAAAACATCCGTTGTAGTTTAATTTTACTTGTATGCAATAATAGTATCTAACACTTGAATGTAAATAGGAAATACATATAAAATACCAGAGTAAAATGTAACTGGGAATTCTGTTGGCGACATATAAGGAGAACTCTGAGAAGGATGTTTTACAAATCGACTCATAAAAATGTATCTGGTTACGGTGGTTCATGTTACTACAGGATAAAAGCTGCCATAAAACTCATTTAGCAAACAAGACAGATATCACAGAAAAAAGATAACCATCTGTTTAAAACAAAGCAGGCACAACATTCAGTAAACAAACGCAATGTGATCCGTCTTCCAGGAGGTAATAAACCAATCCAAAAAGTAGTTTCAAATATAATTGTAAAGCCGCTCCGTCAGCAATAAAACAATTTTCTCAGCGCAATATTAGAAAGAGCAATGGGGATTACACTCCTGGCATAAATACTATATAAAACATAGATTTAGTTTAAATTATCCGAAGATGCCTGTTATAGGATGAACTCGGTCGGGTCTGAAATAAACAAGCGGAAGAAAGTTCAAAATGTTTTTTTAATAGAAAAAATAAATAAAATGATACGTAAAAGCACATTTGGGAGTCTACAAATAAATAAATATTATCTGAAATATATTATGCATGTGTCCATAAGTTAGGCATGTTGCGAAAATCGTTTAGCTTTAGTGGTTAACCGCTTATAAACATTTTTAAGTATCTGTATAGAATTGTAACGACTATAAACTAGGTCACATTTGAACCAGAGAACACGTGGAAAGCGCTCAGCATCTGCATCATCGTTGGTTAGTTTATTGGTTTTCAGACGAACCCGTCTTACATAATATTAAGTTTAACGGAAGAAAAGCAACAACGGTTACAATGATATAAGAAATTGTATACCTTTACACTAAACCACAATAAGTTCGCACGGTAACATCGTAGGTAAGTAGACACATAAAGCCTGACAAATAACACGTTGAAAAAAAGAAGGGCGCTGCACTAATTTAAATAGGTAGTTTTAAATGGAAATACAAACATGGTTCAAAGGTAAAATAATGTTTTTTTAAAATAGCACTATGGTCCAGGTGCATTTTTTACACTATGTAGGTATTCAATAAATACCAACTCTTCTTGTGCCACCAATCTTCTAATAAATGTAACATCAATAGAAAAGGAGGATAAAGTAGCAACTGTAAAACTATCATTCCTATACTTAAATTTTCTAATAAAACTGTGTTCATCCGAAGCAACCTGCCAGGTAAGTATGTTTTTCTGTATCTGTTTGTACATAATTAGAAAAATAATGGGAAGTAATATTTGTACACCGCCCTTGAGATGATTTTTCACAAAAACGGCGCTATACAAATCATCCAATTATTATGATTATTATGGTATTCAGAAATTAATGGTACGTTTCGAAAGGAGATGATTCTAAATCATTGAGGAAAAATGTTACTTTTTTTAATGAGTCAGTGCAACAGGAGATCGGAAAACACTGGTCCAGGCCGTCGCCCGGTGACAGGGCGCGCCCCTCTGCACCATAGATGGAAAATTTCCCTCAAGCCACCGTAGTGCAAGTGCTAAATATGATCACATTTTTATTTTATTTATTTTGTATTCTATTTTCATATCACGTAATTTATTTAGCTGTATGCTTTCATATGGCAGAGAGAGTATTGCACTCATCGCTCTGTTCAGCTGAAATAAACAAACATTATTTTTATTCATGGTTTGTCAGCGAGATATTTGCATGGAAAAGTATTTTGTATATTGCCATTCCATTTGATTGAAATAGTTGTTAGCATTGGAAAATTAAGGGCCGAGTGGACAGACTCTTGGATCACGAAACACGCTCAGATCACATTCCTTGTGTTCTTCTTTATTATGTGCTCACATGAAAATATAGGAATTTACATTTTACCTCGTACATACTACATCAAGGGTGGCCAAACTTTGGACCACTACGATCGACATTTTTAAAATTATAGACGGCGGTCTACCAACATCGTATGCGTTAAAAACCAAGGATTTTTTTTGTAATGCGGATTACAAATTTTTGGTTACGTTTATTTACAAAAACGCAACGACAAATTATTAAACATACTTTTCTCCACTTTAAAAATCATATTGGTATTTAAAATATTTTGTAAAACATACAATGGAACGGTCAGAAAAATGCAATATTTCTGAATGAATTTTGATAAATGCTAAGCCTATGTAAATTTATAAAATATTTAATAAATATTTTTCTATTTAAAAACATTATGTTTATCGTATTGCGTAATAATACTATCATTATTTTGAATGAATAAATAATAACTCTCTGACGTCCCACTCCCCGTTAAAGCCAAAAATAAGTTTAAATTAAAAATAAACAGAGATAATAATAATAAGAGAAAGTAATGATTTTTTCATAAAAAACTAATTACTTTATAAATAAAAAATATTTTTTATTATTAATCCGATCAATGTTATTGTAAATACGTATTAACTATTATTTTTTATTTCATATCAGAGGACGCGCTGGAGACATGACATTGAATATTTTCGGGAAGATTTTCATATTGTGGTTCATATGTACTTATAGCTATTCGTAAACATGCTGTCAAATGGTCATCTGTCAAACGGGAGTAATGTTTTGTTTTGATTGCATTCATGGCAGAAAATGTATCTGTCGCACGATTTGTCTCAGAAGCTGTGTAGGACGGGCGTCAGAGATGTGTACATATCGACAGGGGGCGACTAAATAGTTACACGCGATCGACCAGTCGACCGCGGTCCACGCTTTGACCGTCTATGTACTATATGATACTTTGTTCCAAAATCGGCGATAAACGATGTTCCCATGGTAATAAAATAATTAAGTTCCACTTTATTAAATTTCTGCATTTTATTGTCAAACAAATGATTTATACGATGTAGTTTGTTTTCAGAAGGTGGGGAATGAACTTTGAAGTAAAATCTATAATCGACTCATCGATTCAATCATCAATAATAAACATTTGTCTTTAATCTCCACCGTTTTTCATTTACATTTTATGCGAAATAATTATGCACGTTAATCAATATTTATACCACGTATGCCTCAACGTCTGCGTTGGCCGGTAGAAGGTACTTATAGCAGCATTGCTTTATAAGGAAGTAAAGCAGAGGCTGACGAGTGGCGAATGGCGAGTGAACGACTCGACAAATTAATACGCGGCAGCATTGGACGAAGAAACTAAATGAATATTTTTTTTATATTAAAAAATGAATACACGGTTAATTAATGAAAGTAAAATATTTACTTGATTCTACGTATTTATCAAATAAAAATGCACGAATTTCAAGGAAAAAAACGTTGTTTTGTTGATACTGCAAATAAAAATGATGAGCAAGAAATTTCTTTAAAACGACAACCGATTAATAACATCCAGTGGAAGGTTATGTTGTGTTCTAGATTCTAGTTTAAACAAATTCTAGTATAATAAATATTATGTTTTCAGGTATAAAGAAAAAAGAAAAGCAACGCCACATAAAACATTTCTACAAACAATCAGAAATCGTTCAATGTTTAATCTACGATTATTATTATTCGTGATTTTCAATTCCATTGGAAGGTATTTTTCAGAACGGACGTGAGTCCGTTTCTAATCAGCAAGGCCAAATACGTAAAAATATTTGAATAATTTGTACATAAAGTTTATTTTAGAGACGGACTGGAGAATGATTTCTGCGAAATAAAAATATGACACGTTTGATGTTAAAATCGTTGAAAGTTCATAATGTAAATCATAATTTTACTAAAGATTTGAATTTGTATAATTACTTTATACGCATTTGGAATAAACTTATCCCAGCCCTTACTTAATATCCAGAAATTAACTGGATTTAAAGGGGCTTTAAAAAAATATTTAAAAAATCCTGCTGTCTATAAATTTTAATTTCTCTTCAATTTATTGTAAAAAGTCATGTCCTCAAGCCTCTGGTAGTTGTTTGGTTTCGGTTTCCTCCGCATATATATTTAACAAAATTTTATGTGAAGTCAGTTATTGCTGAACATAACCCGACTCCTGTCTTAAAATGCTACTATTTTTGCAGAATTATATGTGTTATTTTTGTATAGCCGTGTATATACTGTAATATTTTGTAATTTTATTAGTTGAATATGCACCTAAGGAGTACTGTAGGAGTAAGATTAAGAATAAGGAAGAATGTATGTAATAATATATTAATAATGAATAAATAGAATGTAAAAGTAGGACTGTATGGAGTTACCTAATCATTTTTTTAAGCTTATTTATAGTAAAGGGCACTTGAAGTGATATGACACAAAACTGCGCTATATAAATGCTTTATTATTATTATTACTTAGTAATATATATTATGAGGTATACCAATGGGAAACATAAACATTTTTTCACTGAATCGTTAAGTTTGGAACCATTCTCGCCCTATGAAAGTAATTATTTTCACGACAAAATATTATGGGATCGTAATACAAGCAAGAAAGGTTTTCATAATTTGACATGTCAATCAGACAACTCTGCATCATGCATGTAAGCAGGTACTCAAAATCGTATTCAATCAAGCTCGCAATATAACATTTTCAAGTTTTAGCTGAAGCGTATGAGGTGGGTTTAATTATTATAATAACATACGAAGACTTATAAAACGTTGAATCGAATCAACGTCAAAAAGCAGCACCTTGTGTTCTTAACAACGTGTAAATATAGAAATATGAAAACATGTAAACCGAAAACCGGAGCGTGTAAGACAAATTTCCAAAGGAAAAAGAAAACCGAAACATGTTTCGAGGAGGCCCGACACCCTCGACACCGAGGCGGGGCACTCATCTTTATGAAAGGGAGGCTTTGAGTCAGCAAAGCGCAAAAACCCCCGGAAGGAACTTCTCGTCTTTCACAGTTCGTGATTTGTATCTCAAAAACACTGTATTGACCAACATCTGGAACAGAGCGTACCTGTGTAGAATGCATTCATTTGAAATATAAACTGAAACTAAGAAATATATTACTGTATCTCATTCAGATAACAATTCTACTTGATAATAATGGATATCTTAACCACAAAGCTAAACTACGTACGTTTTGTCGCAACAAAAACTCTCGATCTTAGTCAAATCTGTACAGATATTTTATCTGGAGTTCCTAGGACAACGGTAGTACTCGCTAGCAACGTTATTTCTAACGTGAGCTATGGAGCTTAAAAATTTACATTCGACTGTTGAAACATATTATAAAATGCCACGATCTTTGTTCCATACTTTTACACCGAAAATTAAATTTGATAAGTTCTCATTCGAAACAATATAATTATGGGTTAATGGTACCTACATAACAAACGACATACAACAGTATTAAAATGACAACATAATATTTGCATCACAACAAAACAATATGTTTATTAGGAGTGGAGATAATATGTATGCTTCAAGTAAGAAATGGGAGATAAAACAATCTCAAGAACAATTTCATCTGCAAGAATGCCATATCAATGGAATGATATTCAGAAAAGAAAAACCTAAAAGCAGTGATTACGTATGCATATAATAATGTGCATGCCTACTTACACGTAATAAATGGTCATCAATTATTCGCTTTCGTTTATTTAATCGGGGAAATACAAAGATAAATGATTTCTGCACAAAAATAATATTTATGCCTCTACTCTGTTCAACTATGAATTAATCTCGAAGATTAATCGCTTAATCCAGAGATTCCAAACCTGTAGGTCGCAAGAGATTCCATTAAATCATCTGAAGATAATCTCCAACTATTTTGCAGACATCCTCGAGCAAATAGTAAAACTGGAGTAATTCTACTTGCGTAGTTCACATTTAACAACAAAAAACTGTCCGAATAACATGTATAGTAATGGCGGAATCAAAACTAACTTTTTCCGCCGAAAGAACTCGCATGGCATTATTACCCGGGATTCGGATTCGTAGACGATAGGAGGTCAGGGCTGGTATACAATTAAATGTTCTTTGATAAATTTTGTAAGTGGAATAAATTTTCGCCTGCGGCGCGATAAACGTTTCTCGGGGATCACATTATAATGTTGATGACCAAAAAAAATATTAAAAATAAGACGCATCTTTTTCTTCACTCATTTATTTATTATAACTTAGTGAGAAGCAACAACCATTTAAAAAATAAATTATTTTTGCGACTGTTAATACATGGTGGAATTCCATAGTAATGATTAAATAACATACACTTTTTAAGTTTATTCCACTTTAATTTTTGACCGTGACCGGTTTCAGCATGTGACGGCTTCATCTTCAGACTGGTACAATTAATTCTTAAACTATGGTTTATATACAATTTTGGGTGTCAGGGGAAACAAATCTAAGTAAAATCATGGTAGAAGATAGCAGTCACAGGCTGAAACCAATCACGGTCAAAAATAAAAGTGGAATAAATTTTAAAAGTGTCTTTTTTTTAATCAAAAAAATATAAATAAGTTCGTGAATCTGAAAAGTTTTGGAGACCCAGGCAGCCTTCGCAGCAATCGTTTGGCGAATTTATTCTGTATTTTACATAATGATTCTGAACACATAAAAGTTATGAGTAAAATAAAAAAAATGTAAGCAGTTAAAAGGCCATTACACGGCACAGTGATTTTTCGCACGTTGTTAAAGATATAAGAAATGCGCTCTCGGTTAAACGCAAACCTATTTACAGTAGAACCAAAATGTTACGATATTTAACTACTTTTCCATCTTTAGCAGGAACTTAATTACTTATAAACAATTTAAAAAAAACTTATTCCAACATATCTTGCTTATTTTTACTCTTTAATTTTTTTTTCAACTTATGTGCAGCACAAGATGCATGCGCCTAAATATAATAATTTTGCCCTACATTTGTATGATGATTGTAATTTATTGTTGTCTTATATTATATTGTTGAAATAAACTCCTGCTGACAAGCTACTTGCAGTGGCTTAGCGGGTATAAGTTCCCACTGTATATAATTAAGATTATACAATAAAAAAAAAAAATTAAAAAAAAAACTGCGGTTCGGGTTCTCTCGGATGACAGCTGTCATTCAGCGAAAGATAATTTAGATTAAGATATTTACGTAGTTTTAACAAAACAAAACTCAATATTATGTAACTACTGACTTCAAATATTATTAGTGAGTCATTTGTCGCATAATAATGCTATTAAATGAACCGAATTAACGAAATGGCGATGTTTGTAAAGTACCCGTGCTAAAACTACAAGCGTAAAGTATGGTAAGTAATAATAAAATAAAAAAATCAATAAAATTTACTTACATGCTTTGCGTAATGCAAAAACGTTCGTTTCACAAATAAAACAAATCACTCCGAACAACACTTCTCAATATCAGTATACCTTTATTCAATCGATTTTAATTTGAATATCAACCGTCAAATTTATTCCTTCCGCGCAGCACCGTATCCGATCTTGGTCCTAGATCGATAGACTGATTCAGAAAAACTCTACAATATTTCTGAAGAGCGTCGCTGCAATTTCACTGTTCAGATTTCGAAACTAAAAGCACTTTCAACTTCTAAGCTCTCGGATTGAAGTGAGAAACGTCGCCCGTAGCGAGTACTCTGTCTTGGTCGAACAAGCCGCGGCAAAAGACAAAAGCCCACTGAAGTGACTGAAGCACTGACTGACAAGTTGACTACTAACTGGTACTGACTGCCGACTGCTGACAGTGCTGACTTCTGAACACTGAACGCCGAGCCTGAAGCACGCGGCGCTGTACTATTGTGATTGTGTACACGAGTAGACTATACCTAGCGTAGCGGGTGTTTCAAATCATGACTAAGAAATGTCGTTTGTTTTTATGCAATTGATAAGCCCCAACAATGTGACTAACGAACATGATATCACATGTCGCACATACCATTCATTGTATTCGCAGATATTATGATACGTCAGTTGAATGAACCAGTTTTGTCATGAATAAGTTCAAATTTGTCGGCCGAAGATTTTCAACTGCACGAAGGCTAAAGTGACCAGATCTGGGGAATGTTGTGAACTTGTCGAAAGGGGGGAGGAATGTGGCAGAAAAAGATTGGAAAGAATCTAAATATGAAGATTAAATGTACGATATATAGGCATTTAAAGATACGTTTCTGATTGGTGTTTCCCGGCCAAGGCAACAAAGAAAGCATCTTCCACAGGTGCAAAAATATTTAATTTAATATAAATTATGTGTCTGAACCAACTCGTGTTTTTATTTTATCTATATCGACATTAAATTCGAACCCGCAATTTTGGGTTCAGAATCGTTATAATTTCTCAGTTATAGGTTTGATAAAATTAGTGACCGGATAATTCAACACACGAATTTTTTTATTTATTAGAAACACAAACAAAATATTTACATAAAAGCATCATACATAATATATCAAATAGACTCAATCGGCGTGTAAATATCTCCGATTAATGTGGTTACGACATGTGTGGTGCAGCAATAAAGTTCATGGATTATTTAGTTACAAATCACAATGTTTATTTACCCAACAAAAGAAGAGGTTCAAAGATTTTACCGGCTTTAAATATAATTTAGTATTTTAATTTTATTTATGAAGACATAAAAAAAGTCAGATCAGATATGGCTTTTTGTATTGAGATTTAAAACTTATTTATAGAATTTTAACGAATCAACACGCTTTCTAAAACTAGCCCGAAAACCTAACCTAACCTAATTCATATATATATATACATATACACATTGGGTTTTCGGCCTAGTGTTTTTTTCGTACTTTTATAGACTTTATATTGATTCATACACGTGTTTAATTATCATGGAACCGACACAATTAAGTTGTAAAAAGCCCATGAAGTGAGTTTTTTTTATGAAAACGGCGCTGTATAGATCATCCAATCACTATTATGATAATTCAAGGAGTGATACAAATTACAGACATTTTTTTTTGGATAAACATCTTTTTAACCTTAAAATATAAAAATATATTTTAAGGTTAAAAAGATAATCCATATGGTCTTTCTTAGTCCTCCTCACCGGGGGTCCTGTGCTGAGGCGGACTAGGTTTGGATTAAATTAATACTGATTAAAAACTCCTAGGACGTTATTTTTTTTAATTAATATTTAATGCCTCTTTGATTTCTGTTGATAACGTAATTTCTAAAATTTGAACAAAAACAAGAAATAAATTATTCACGGGATAGTATACTTTAATTCCGTGAAAAAAACGTGAATATTGGTTGAAAAAATTAGAACGCATTACTTGATTAGCAAACATAAGCCTAGTTAGATAATGTTTGGCAGTGGCGAGTTATTCTGAAACTGCGAACAACCTGTTATCATTTGTAATGGTACTGTGTGTAAACTGAGGACATCAAGATCACTGTGTTTCCTAGGAATGTCTCAAAGCGGACGATAAAGCGGCTCTTATCAGAATACTGAAAGTTGTGGTGTTGTGAAACGTGAAGAAGGTATTTCAAAAAGAATGTTCAATTATTATTTATCTATGAATGGTATTTAACTTGGAACGCAAATTAAAGTGAAATGTAAAGTGCGCACTACATGGCTGAGGATCTAAGTGTGGAAACGTTTTAAAGATAAGAAAAATACTTAATAAAATTAATATGATGGAATATTCTTTCACATATTTATACATTGAATTCATATTTTTATTTGAGACTACATATTTAATAAGTTATCAGCATGTTAGTACAGCATAAAAACAACAAATAAGCGACATGGATACATATAATAATATTTTATCAATGAAAGATAAAACTTAGAAATTGTTATAAAATGACACAGTTTTGGAAATGGGTCAGAAATTGGCTATGTAAACTTATCTGAATGGTATTATTGGTAGGAAACCTAATCAAGTACCCAATCAACGAAAAAAAAACTGCATAATTAATTTTTAGTCTAAAAAATAAATAAATTATTGATGAACGAATTTTAAAAAAATATGCTTTGTATTCACCACTTAATAAATATACATAGATATCTACATGTTTCGAAAGCGATGCTTTCTTCATCAGGAATATATGAATACTGATATAATATATGTTCCTGGTGAAGAAATATTTATAAAGTGGTGAATACAAAGTATATTTTTTAATTAATTTATTAATAATGACGCCACGAGTCATTTGAAGAAATTATAAATTATTGATGCTTTATTATTACGCAGTAATAGGCAAATAATAATAATAATAATAATAATAATAATAATAATAATAATAATAATAATAATAATAATAATAATAATAGTTGGATGACTTGTATAGCGCCGTTTTTGTGAAAAATCACCTCAAGGGCGCTGTACAAATATTTCTTAACTAATTATGTACAGACAGACAGACAGAAAAACATACTTACCTGGCAGGTCGCTTCAGATGAACACAGTTTTAGAAAAATTTATTTATAGAGATGATAGTTTTACATGGTTATTTATTTCTCCTTTTCTATTGATGTTACATTTATTAGATGATTGGTGGCACAAGAAGAGTTGGTATTTATTGAATTATTGGTATTAATTTTAGGACTGGAAAGTATTCATAAAATGAATTTTAGGACTCGAAAATATCTATAAAATTACCTTACACAGCGTAAGAAGCTTTTAATAAATATTAACGTTTTTATTTATTTATTTTTATTTTTATTGTACACTTTGGTTGTTTACAGTGTTGCAGGCTGTGGACGCATTTGCGCACCGATGCGTGAATTTTTAATTATATTTTTATTTTATTTAATGACTTTAGGTAAGTACTAACCGGCCAGCCTAGCTAAGCAATTTGCAGGTGAATTTATGGATACGATTGTCTGAAAAGATGTGTTTTAAGTTTAGTTCTGAATTCTGTTGAGTCTTTGATAATTCTTAAGTCATGCGGCAGTTCATTCCAGGCTTTAGGTCCTGACACTCCGAAAGCACGATCACCGAACTTAATATTATGTGTGCGCTTTGGTTCCTTTAACCTGCCGATAGCTGATGACGATGCTGACCTAAGGGTGGACTGCCGTGAGTTGGTATTTTCGGGAATACACAGTTCTGATAAGTAAGCCGGAGCCATTCCGTTAAGTGACTTAAATACCATCCAACAGAGCTTGAACTGGATTCTTTCAGGACATTTGAGCCAGTGGAGATTTTTGAGATGCTCTGAAATGTGAGAATATTTAGATACGCCGGTGATAAGTCTTGCTGCAGCGTTGAATACTGATAGCAATTTGTTAATTTGGTATTTGGGGAGACTCGTATATATTCCGTTGCAATAATCTAGACGTGACACAACGTACGAATTGACAAGCAGTTTAGTTGCCTCTGTTGGCAGGTTTCTCCGTACTGCTTTTATTTGCCTTAATTGAAAGAACCCTGTACTTGCAGTTCTGTTTACTTGACTTTTAAGGAAAAAGTCTGCAAATATTCCTATTTAACATGGACAATAAAATTGGTGATTAAACTGCATTAGGTACCTACCTAAGGATACGCTAATTTAGATTAGAAACAACTGATTTAGGAGTACGTATAAAAAAAGAAATGTAAAATACGACGAAAACGATAAAATAATAAAATCACCTAAAACCTCCAAATAAATTAACCTTACATATTGCCAAGTTCTGTAAATTGTAATAGCAATGCTTCGATGAATTTGCTAAAAAAAAATAATCATTAGGACATTGAGCATATTGTCTGTATTCGATGTAGATATGGGATGGGTAGGAGGCGAGTAGAATAATGTATGGCCTCCCACTTCGCGCGTTTAAAATATAGCAAGGATTTGTTTAATTACATTGCTCGACCGTGCATCGTTTTCACGCCAAATCCCCATCGCTAAAAGCTTTGAGGTAGCCTTCAAACCCAATAAAATCGTTTCAGCTAAACGTTTAAAATAGAAAACAGACTATAATAGCGTGAAGGCCATTGAAAGGAAAACACTATTAACAGCCTACGCATTTTCGCCGTGTTTTATAACGCCATAATCGTTTAAAAAAAGTCGTAAACGATAAGATTTTTATCTTGCTAAGTAATTATTGCAACAGTGAAAATGCTCCTTTTCGTAATCTGTTCAAACAATAGGTGTTAATACTGTTCAGTGTTCATACATTGACTCTATTGTACGACGAAATTCCGAGCGTGGAATTTTAAGAATATTATTTACGATGGGTGTCGCGTGCCATTGTCTCCCAACAAAATTAACGTGAAAACAATACGGCGAGCAATTGACTCAAAAGCAGGTACCTTCTTGTTAATAGTTCAAATTGATTGTTTGCTTTTCACTGCAGAATTTCCAGAAATAATTAATAATTAGACACCATTGAATTAAAGATTAATTATAAAGCTTTTCACGAAAACAAGGACGAAGTCTCTTTGTTCGATTGAAAGAAATTGAATGCTTTTCAATTGTTCTCATGTTTTGTAAATAGAGCATTCCAGGTTTATTGCAGGTATTCTGTCGGTAACTCTTTAAAATAATAGCGTTTTTTGTTTGGAAGTTTTGGAAACTCGTAGTTTTAAGGACGCTAGTGAATGGCACGGTTGTGTCGAAACCGGTAGCGAATTAAATAAATCAAAAATAGCATAAGTACATAGTAAATAAAAACTTCCAAACAAAATGTCTAGAAATTGCTATATAGTGAATGCCGAAAAAATACAAGTAATAGCGTTTTCTTGCTTTTTACTCACATTTTTTCCAAATTATTTGCATCGGTATCTACTTCCTCGGCGCTCTCATGAAATACTATCGTTTTGAATAAACATTATTATCAATTTTTTTATTCATTATTTCTATTGAGATTTAAAAACGTCATTTTAATATTTAATCATTGTAGAAAATAATATAACCTAAATGATACATGAAAACGGAAAAAAAAACGACAGAAAATAAAAAGATTTCAGTCGCATCTGGGACTAACATTTTGAAATTGAGATAAGATATCGATGAAGATGACATAAATTGAACTGGTCTCATTAGCTGAGTTGGTTAAGCGGTTGCCCCGGATAGGCAGAAGTCCTGGTTTCGTGTCCCAGATGCGACTGAAATCTTTTTATTATCTGTATTTTTTTTCCGTTTTCATGTTTCATTTAGGTTATGTTAATATTATTTTCTACAATGATTAAATATTATACTAACTACATTAATTTTTTGATTTATGAAAACTGACAAAACGCGAGTAAAAATATTGCTTAAGCACGGCGACGAGTGAAAACAAAGCGTCTAATAGGTGGTCTTAATAGTTATCTTATCACGGGGAGTTTAAAAATAGTTCAAAATTGGTCACATTACAGGTACTCCTATTGTCTCAAAACAATCACGATATTCGACATGTGGGTATTCTTATAAGTCTTTTACACAACTTCATTCAAGATATAAAATAATAAATAATACCCATTCAATCCATATATGCATAGGTATTACCACAACATAACTCTGTAGGTTTTTGTTTTCAGTGTTTCTAAGCAAAAGATTTTTTTATTGAATACCAGCATTATTTGTTCGGAAACATCTGTTTTTCCATTTCCCTGAGATTTTATTGAATTAGTAACATTTAAAATTCAGGTATGAAAACAATATATTTTTCAGGCAAGGAACTTGAAAAAAAGGTAACGCCACGACCCTGCATCCAAAAATGACCTTTTTTCTTCCCAATCTCCATTTTACCTACGTCTCACAATATTCTAGAATTTTCCCCAACTCTCTCGAGAACGCACCTTCCAGCGCATTATTCCAAGACTAAGTCTTTGTTTTTATAAAAAGATGAAGAATTACAAAATAGAGTGCAATGTTTTCCAGTAATATTTATGTAAATACAACAAATGGGCGTTTTGAATATGGCCAGCAATTTCGCCGATTGGTTTTGTGTAAGTAGTATGTGAACATTAACGATTAGGCTCACATTAAAAAATCCCTTCCTTAGTTCCCCTACAAGTGCTCTGAACAGACATGCCGCTGTTCCTAGGTATCACATAAAATAAAATAAAATATATTATCGCCAAAAACTACATACTTAATGAAAAAGAAAATCTTTCGGAGCCTTATTATATGCAAATTAACTATACTCCATTGGCCACCATGAAACAGGCAGCCGCTTAGTATGGTGATCTAATGTATATACTATATGTGAATGTCTCCATTAAATATCATGTATTTTATAAATAAATATCGTGATAAAAACCCAAATCATTATTAGAGAAAAAGGAGGTTATTGTTTAATCTGTGGTAAAGACGGCACGTGTCATTGTGGTCATTAGTTTCTTTCGTTGGTTACAGAATATGATGGCACTTTTCTCAGAATAATAACAAATTCTAATCAAATCCATATACTGTACCGCCCATCATAAAATTTGCTTACCTTTCCAGAAAACTAACAATTATCATCAAAGATTATTAATAATAAAAATAAATAATACCTCAGAAAACATGCAATGCGCAGTGGTTTCAATATTATGTAATCTGGGTGCAAAACTGTATACATAATAATAAGGATATTAAAAAATAATTATTAAAGTTTCAGTTTTTCAAAGCCCTCCAAAATGCACGAAATCTATGAGATATTAGATGTGACGTCACAGGACTGCATCTCTTTATATGGTCTATGAATAATGTGTAATGATAACCTATCAAAAAAAAATGTAATATAGGAATAATGTGAGAATAGGAAGTAAGATTTGTACAGCGCCCTTGCGGTGATTTTTCACAAAAAACCGATTATTATTATTATTATTATTAGGAGGTTTCAGAATTGGGGGTTTTATTACCGATAGTCGATTTTATATGCATCCTAGGCAAAAGTTCGGGACCTTTTTTATTGAAAATTGTAAGGAACCATTGTAAAATATGAGCGCCTCGTCACTATTGTAGGTGTATTGTACCAAAGTGCAAAAATACATCCATATCCATAACTGATAAAGAATTTATCAGCTCCAAGAAATGCATTAGTACGAAAAATTGTACTTTCTTACGTTCGAAACTATAAGACTAGGCTCTGGACTTAATATATTCGTAACAGGTATACGTGATACCGCCGCATATCGTATATATCGATACCGTTCCACGATATCAGCATTCCGATAGTCCTGAGATATTAAACGATATTTTGGTATTAATATCTATCGAATATTCATTTGATATGTGATAATAATAATAATATTTGAATGATTTGAATAGTGCCATTTTGGTAAAAAAATACCTCAAAGGCGCTGTACTCGCTTTTTCATTCTCAATACTCTATTTTATCACTAACTGAAGACAGTCTATCATATCGATAATCAGTACTAGCGTGACTGACCATTATCGATGTATTCGATATTTGTCGTTATCTAATATTAACAAATTTTTGGTATCGCCGACATTGCAATAAAAAAAAATCCTTCATTTTCAAAAATGACAAAAACTATAAAGAATAACTAGAAATGACACAAAATTAAAAATGCATGAAACTTTAAACCATTATATCTCAGACATAAAAGTTTTTTTATATAATATATTATATATAATTATAATACACTTAATAAAGTCTAAATTTTTATGTACAAATTTTGTCCACCGTAAAACGTATAAATGACCTATGCCGAAAAATTTGTCATTCGTGTTTCAAAATCGATAGAAACTGAAAAACGGGAAAATTTCTCTCCCTGATCTCAACTACAAATCCAGAGGTGGTGGGTTCAAATCCCGACGTATGAATGTAAATTTAATTTATTTAATCAGTGTTGGTTTACAATTAATTCGTTTAAAATAATATATATATATAATATATTTGTGGCGCGTTCAAAGTGGAAGTTAGGTTAAATGGCTTAAGCCGTGTTTGGTGAGTAGATCTAAATAGCCAGGTACTTTCTCCATCTTACTCTTCCTCATCACCTTCCCTGTTCCACACCTTTTACCCTCAGAACATATCCCAATAAGGAATGACATAGTCCCATTAGCTTCGGACAGATGAGAATCTTTTGCGGTATTCGCAAAAAAAAAATTGGAGCGTCAGAAGAATTCACGACTCTGAAGTAAATGGCAGAGGAATTAATCAACCAAATCAAAAACGATATGAAAAAAACCTTATGAACATCCCCCGTTAATAAAATAATTCCGACAGAGATATATATTAGTATTAGATAATATCTCAAAATAACAGGTATGACACAGGACTATTCCAGACGCTCACAAGGTTCGAGCGCTTCATATCTTTCTAACTAGAATTTTTACGGATGCAATTTTAATATTGAATGCGTATCAGCCATATGAAGGAGAAAATTAGAATCGCTTGCGCTTTTGGTAACATTTTGTATTTCGTGAATAGTTGCCTTTCTGACGGTTTACGAAACAGTTCTCTGCACGTGCGCATATCACGAACTTGACAAAAACAAAATATATGGTAAAACGGTTATGAGAGAGAAAAAGTTTCACAAAAATAGGTTTGAAACATTGAGGCAACCACAATGGCTTAAAATAAGAATAAATATATTATAAGAAATAACGGGTTTGAGGCATCATCAGAAATCCTCCGCTTCCAAAGGCGGAGAAAATGCTCACCGAAAAAGTAATCACCGAAGAAATTGTCGCCAATAACAATGTTATAATGTGGAAGTACTATAAATTATTACTTGGAAATTTATCCAAATGGCTATGAATGTCCAATCGACATCTCTCAAATAGTCGCAAAAAATAAACAGAAAGAATTTACAAGTGAAATGAGTTATGTAAACAGCGAAACCATAAGCCATAATACCATAAGCAGTACTACTCAGTACTATTCTTATTTAGATGGCCAAGAAAGTTGCGCATGTCACGTCAGAAGCAATGTTACCAATATAGCATGGTGTTTGGAGAGATAGTTTTTAATTCACCTTTAGATAAGGATTTACAAATTCTACGTATACCATAGTTACATATATTAAAAGTTATATATTCAGAATTTGCGTTTGCTCATCTATACGAATAAATTTATTAAAAACCGTATTATTTTTCACTGGAATTCCTTATAATCTAATAAAAAGTATTAATCTAAAGTAACTTGCCAGGTAAGTATGGCCCCATATAATATTTGGATTAAATAAGTATAAATAATATATACATTTTACGCAATATAACGCTGATTTGGTGATGGTATGTACATTTTTTTATGTTATTGACTGTTGAGCTGGTGGATGCAATATGTTAGCCTTAAGTTATAATAAATTATTCTTACTAGTAGTATGATAGAGCCTTTGGAAAATATTTGTACAGAGCTCTTGGGGTGATTTTTCACAAAAACAGCGATGTACAAAGCATATAAACATTATTATTATTTTTAAATAAAACAATAGCCTTGTTTAAATCACCTTGTTGTTTTCTTTCCTTCTTGCCGACCGGGTTTTTTTACCACCGTAGCTTCTACAAGGCGGTATACTACCAAAATATGATACACATGTATTATAGGTTGATACAAACGTTTGGGTGGAGGCCCAAGTGTGGGGGGAACGGTAGCGGACAGGTAAGGGCGTGTACTTTGTCGATTGGGAATATTTTAAGCATTGGGCTTTTATTTAAATTTAATTGATTATTAATGAATTTACCATTACTGTGTAGCCGACGTGATCATCGATTGTTCATAATCATGATTCTTTCTAATTTTGCGACATTATGTTGATACAAGCCATAAGTGCGGGAAACACCGATTTATTCTAATCCATAATACGGTACCCGAGGTCTGTTTACCTGAGGGTAATTTACAAACGCCCGGCTTTAAATCCCGGGAATTTCGCAGTCGCCAGAAAAAAGCAGTTACGGGGATTAACAGCGAACTAATTAAAAGCCACCGAGCCACAGTTCGTAGTTCACGAAGGAACCCGAAGAATAGTTCGGATGTGATTAAAAGGGGGGACTTTGGCCGAAGCAAAGTCAGTAGTGGACAGAGACGAGTGAGTAGAGACCATCCGGCCAGTGGTCGTAGTCGAGACTTCCGTCTCCTACAAAGCAAGCAGGCCACTTGCATCCCCAGCCTGAGACGCTGCGGGAAAACTCGGCAGGAACCGCCGAACCCCAACGCCCACCGTTCGAGTGCAGTCGAGTGCCCTTCGCCTCCTGCCCTCCAACGCCGCGATCCTATCAAGGCACATATCCACCACCGCAGGAGTCACACTCGGACGAGCAATCGTGACTCGTACCCAGTCACATCTTGTAAGAAAGTCTTTCACTTCTCCTGCCTCCCACCTGAAGGATTCCTGAACCTGCCTCAAGGATAGTCGGCCCCGTACCCCCAGAAGCATAGAAAGTGGCTTAATCCAGCACCTACATGTTTACAGTCTTGTAACGACAATGGTCGCTTACAAGTGGTCCTCTCGAGCACGGATCAAGTCACATAGTGATCCCCGGACTACGGATCTAGTACCCAACCGCTACCAAGATGTCCCGAAATCTACGCTCTGGCAAAGGTGCCCCCGAAGACGCAAGCAAACGAGATGTCACAAGCCGTGACCCTGAGGGGCCCAGCCCCGCACCCCCTACACCCCCTGGCCCAAGTTCTGCCAGCCCAGCTGTATACGGAACCGAACAGTCTAGTACGGCTGCCCGGGCCACCAGAGCACAAGCTGCCTCGGCAGCGGCTCTAGCCACCGAACCCGCCTCTACAGGGACTACCACTGCCTTCGCGGATGAGCACCTGACGTCCGATAGTGAAGCTTCTACTGAGGATACTCTTCGTCAGCTGCAACGAGAATTACGCGCAGAGAGAAAACGCAGCAGGGACTCCGCTCGGCAGATCGAGCAATTGATCGCCGTATTGGGAGTTTCGAGGCAGCCGCTCGAGCTCCCCACATCACGCTTCTTTAACACAGCGCGACCACTTGACACACCAAGGCCCCTCGACGCATCAGCACAGCTCGACACGCTACGGCCGCCTGAGCAACCACGGTCGCCTACCACTGAGCCAACGGCGCCTGGTGCATCACCCCTCCCGGAGGCCCAGCATCTAGCGTACTGTCCGCTACCTAGCCACACAATTCCTACGCAATTCTCAGGAAATCCGACAGCGGACAAGACGGCCCGCCACACACGAGAGTGGGTTAACTACGGACAGGATCCGCTTGCGCAGATCGCCGCGGTTATGGCAGAAGCCTTTCGCAGCTCGCAATCCGGAAATACCCCAAGGGCTCATGAAGAAGACAACCGGATGGCGTCCCTTATCGCACGACAATCAACGGCAAAGGACTTGCCAACATTCTCCGGGGACCCAATCGAGTGGCCTGCATTTCAGGCCCAGTACCAGCAGTCCACGATAACATGTGGAATGACAGCAGCCGAAAATCTGATACGATTACAACGCGCGCTACGTGGAAAGGCACGCGACGCCGTGAATCCATTACTCATGGACCCCGCTCAGGTGCCGGAAATCATGGACGTTCTCAAGCACCGATTCGGCGGGGCGCACGCAATAGCCACCGTAATGTACGAGAAAATCAAGAAATTACCACGATTGGCAGAGGACGCATCAAATGAAGCACTGGTTGAATTTTCTGGGACGGTGCAGAATGTTGTGGCGTCGGTGGTTAATCTGTCCGATAATTACCTGAGCAACCCAGCGCTGCTCAGTGAGGCGGGCCTCATCTACTCGACAACGACTGCTGCCCTGAAGTGTGCAGCTGCGCATTGCCCGACCCCGAAGTGTCTGGCTCTGCTCTCGGCCCTGCTATAGGCGGGCCCCGTCACAACAACTGCTGCCCGGAGGTGCGCAGCCTCGCACCGCCCGATCCCGAAGTATCCGGCGCTGCTCACGGCCCTGCTATAGGCGGGCCCCGTCACAACAACTGCTGCCCGGAGGTGCGCAGCCTCGCACCGCCCGATCCCGAAGTATCCGGCGCTGCTCACGGCCCTGCTATAGGCGGGCCCCGTCACAACAACTGCTGCCCGGAGGTGCGCAGCCTCGCACCGCCCGATCCCGAAGTATCCGGCGCTGCACATGGCCCTGCTATAGGCGGGCCCCATCTCCACAACAATCACTGCTGCCCTGAAGTGTGCAGCTGCGCATTGCCCGACCCCGAAGTGTCTGGCTCTGCTCACGGCCCTGCTATAGGCGGGCCCCGTTACAACAACTGCTGCCCGGAGGTGCACAGCCTTGCACCGCCCGATCCCGAAGTATCCGGCGCTGCACATGGCCCTGCTATAGGCGGGCCCCACCGGAAGAATAATCACTGCTGCCCGGAAGTGCGCAGCCTCGCACCGCCCGATCCCGAAGTATCCGGCGCTGCACATGGCCCTGCTATAGGCGAGCCCCACCGAAATAACAACTGCTGCCCTGGAGTGTGCAGCTTGGCATTGCCCGACCCCGAAGTGTCTGGCTCTGCACATGGCCCTGCTATAGGCGGGCCCCTCCGAACCAACAACAACTGCTGCCCTGAAGTGTGCAGCCTCGCATTGCCCGACGCCGAAGTGTCTGGCCCTGCTATAGGCGGGCCCCATCTACACAACAACGGCTGCTGCCCTGAAGTGTGCAGCCTCGCATTGCCCGACCCCGAAGTGTCTGGCTCTGCTCACGGCCCTGCTATAGGCGGGCCCCATCTACACAACAATGACTGCTGCCCTGAAGTGTGCAGCTGCGCATTGCCTGACCCCGAAGTGTCTGGCTCTGCTCACGGCCCTGCTATAGGCGGGGCCCCGTCTCCACAACAATAATTGCTGCATTGAAGTGTTCAGCTTTGCACTGCCTGACCCCGAAGTGTCCGGCTCTGCACGCAGCTCTGCTGTAGGCGCCCCCCCCCAGGAGACGCCGCATCGCCCTGCTCACACCGACAAAGAATGACGAGGGGAGGCTTCGCACGCCGAGACGTCGCACCCCCGCCCCGGCTATTATTCCCGATGGGGGGATCGTTCCTGCTCAAAACAAGAATGTGCCCCAGGCCGACATGCGGCTCACCAGCCGGTCTCAGCCGACCGGCCGCCGTGGACAACGACGAACACGTCTCGATGAAAATAAGTCCAGTTTCACTGCACGGGGGGAGTGTAGCCGACGTGATCGTTTGATCGTAATTATCATGATTCTTAGGATTCTAATTTTGCGACATTATGTTGATACAAGCCATAAGTGCGGGAAACACCGATTTATTCTAATCCATAATACGGTACCCGAGGTCTGTTTACCTGAGGGTAATTTACAAACGCCCGGCTTTAAATCCCGGGAATTTCGCAGTCTCCAGAAAAAGGCAGTTACGGGGATTAACAGCGAACTAATTAAAAGCCACCGAGCCACAGTTCGTAGTTCACGAAGGAACCCGAAGAATAGTTCGGATGTGATTAAAAAGGGGGACTTTGGCCGAAGCAAAGTCGGTAGTGGACAGAGACGAGTCAGTAGAGACCGTCCGGCCAGTGGTCGTAGTCGAGACTCCCGTCTCCTACAAAGCAAGCAGGCCGCTTGCATCCCCAGCCTGAGACGCTGCGAGAAAACTCGGCAGGAACCGCCGAACCCCAACGCCCACCGTTCGAGTGCCCTTCGCCTCCTGCCCTCCAACGCCGTGATCCCATCAAGGCACATATCCACCACCGCAGGAGTCACACTCGGACGAGCAAGCGTGACTCGTACCCAGTCACATCTTGTCACCATAGAAAGTTTTTCACTTCTCCTGCCTCCCACCTGAAGGATTCCTGAACCTGCCTCAAGGATAGTCGGCCCCGTACCCCCAGAAGCATAGAAAGTGGCTTAATCCAGCACCTACATGTTTACAGTCTTGTAACGACAATGGTCGCTTACATACTGTTTTCAGCTTTATTATTATTTTGTTCTCTTTTCGGGTGTATCTAGAAATGGGGCTCTATTTTTTCTAGAGATAAAGATGTCCTCTTTCAATATTAGCATGGCTAGGAAAAATACGGATTAGAATGAATACACAGATTACCGGCAAAATCTCCGCACTGAAGTGGAACTATGCTCGGCCCGTCGCATCACGCAACTGATAGATGATGGTTAAAATTTAATTTCCACCGGATATCGTTCTTAGTTGTAAAAAAGATACAGGTCGCCTAAAACTAACGACCCAAAACTGTCGACTTCAGATAATCAGTGCTGCAAAGAATCGGTTTAACTAGGGACATTTGGGGTAGGCCTAATGTCCAAAGTTGAACGCGGAAGCCTTTTTTGTGCAAATGTTAAAAAATGCAGAAAATCTCATTAACGGAGGACTGAACGCGGTTAGCATTAACAAAAAAATGTCCAAAGAAGCGTAGCTAGCAGTCCACAATAGAGTGTTGATACCCCGATCTATGGCAGTGAGTCATGGAACTAACAGAAAAAAATGAAAGTGCACTGAATGCTGTAAAAATGAGATAAGAAAAGTGTTGAGATTCATAAATAATGCAAGGCTGATGTAAGCTTACTAAGGGACGCTTAGATGGTTTGGGCAAGCAGAGCGGATGAACGAAGAAAGGAGTGTAAGCAAGATATATTACACGAGTGCGAATGGTAGAAGAAGTCGGGGACTCTCGAAGAAGATATTGCACGATCAATTGAACCAAATAAATGAGTCGGGCAATGTCAATAGTCAGAACAGAAGGGAAATTATGAGACAGTGTGTGAATGTGAATGAAACAAGGAGTATACGCTAAGAAAGAGTTGTTTTGGGGGTACACTCTCTCTGCCTACCCCTGCAGAATGGCATGGTGGTTACTTAGAACTCATAGTTCGAATGTTTCAGTATTCCATAAAAAAAACAAATGTTTGCTATACTTACTAAACAAATTTGCGAAAATTTTTATATCTCTAGAGTTCACCGTTTAAGAGTTGCTGCTGCTTCAGACAAACAAACAGAATACTTGCTTTATAGTTAAGACAGTAATAGAGGTAACTAAAGGAAACTTGTTTTGTTATTTAAGCCTTTAGCAAGCTTAGAGTTTCTCAAGCCACGCTATATACTGCTTCTGTGAACAAAGCTTCCCTAAACTTGATACTGGACTCCTGATTTACACAGAAATAATTTTTTTGTTTTTTTATTTATTAGTTTCTATGTAAAGGTTGTACATGTATGTGCCTTTAGTAATAAATTAAAAGTATAAAGACATAGGTTTTGACTTTTGGATTGAACAGACACGCGCAAGCGATCAGTTCTAAAGATAACTCAAGACATAAGGCCTCTGAAGATGGACAGCGTGATTTGTCCGAAACGTCATGAGGAAAAAGACCTTCTAAAGACTTCATTACGCGGGTAAACCGATAAAATTATTCTACATGTATATTCCTGACGATGAAAGCATCGCTTTCGAAACATGTAGATGTCAATGTATATTTATAAAGGGGCGATAATGGCTTTGAATGCCGAAAGAGCATTCACAATAATAACAAAACTGAAACACTAGAATTAAACTCGATTTATTTTTAATTATAAAAAATATTTAATGATGATAACAAAAATAAAAAAAAATGTTGCGTCGTCATATAAAGTTTTAAATCCCAAATACATTCAGCGTTTATGTTAATGACATGTGTTAATGATTCACATAAAGTAACTAACTAACTAACTAACCATCACGCCATTTCTCCGCAAGGGTAGGCAGAGAAGACGGACCGCTAAACAACTCGATCTTGGCATACACTTCTTGCTTCATTCACATTCATACAACGCCTCATACATTCTCTTCTGTTATTCCGACTTCTGACATGGCCCAACTCGAGTATTTGATTCACCTGATCGTGCCATTTCTTCCTCGGGTGTCCCCGGCTTCTTCTTCCATTCACATTCGCGTGATATATTCTCCTTACACTCCTGTCTTCGTTTAATCGCTCTACATGCCCAAACCATCTAAGCGTCCCTTTCCTAATCTTGCTAACATAAAGTAAACGTATTTTAATGCGAAAACTAGTAATAAAGGAATAAAATATAAAATTAACTAAGTATGTACTTAAAGTACTGACAAGTGGTGAAAAGATTATTAGGATCATTAGTTCATTTGTTGATCTCTAGTTGCACTGGCAAATTTAATCTGATTCCCTTTATTTTTATATGCAAGGGTTTAGGCTCGTTGTTACCAAGCACAACGTGATTATTATTTAAGAGATGTTGAATTTCGTCGTGTTGGAGGACTTAGTCAGCCAAGAAAATGAAGTCACGACGCCTGGGTGGGACCCAGACGTGGTGCCAACTCAGCCATATACTTATATTTTGCTGATATACTTTCAGAACTTAATAATGACACAAATTCTTTTTTTTTTTCAAATATTAAATTGGGTTTTACGAATTAAACGTATTAATATGTAAGTACCTAGTAACCATCAAAGACTGCCTCAAATTTCAAACGTTTATCAACTGTGGGATGAGTTCTTCTGAACTAAGGTTAAATTTCCAGCGTAATAAAGAAAGATTAGTTTTATTTTTTACTTCAACCTAAATGATTAAGGAATTTTGGTTTATCAGTTTATTTTCAATGTATTTATTTTTAAAAAAATAGCACTACACAAACTACACCGCATGCAGGTGATATATTGCGATATCACCGCTCTAATTTTAATGTTGCTTCAAACAAGCAAAATCTTTGCTTTTTTTTTTAAGAAGAGCAAACTTTCGCACGAATGACATGACAAATTTACAAAATCATCTACTACCATCAGGGTAAGCGGAAGATGTTGCTGGTGTCGTGATGGAGGACTTAGCCCGCCGAGGAATTGAACCCATGGTGCCTGGCTGGCACCCAGATGCGATTCCAACTCAGCCACTGAAAGGTTAACTCTTGCAGATCTAAATTTAAAGTGACATTGATAAAACATATTTAAGAACCGGTCATTTCCACGATTCATCCCCGAGTTCAACAGCTCGGCTGCGGAATGTTTTTCCGGCCTCTTTATTTCCTTCCTCATACAAAATGTGTCTCTTCAAGACCCAGGTTCAATCATTCCTTAAATTAAAATTACCCTCCCCGAAGATGACATTGGCCCTGAGGGAAATTATTTCCCTCGGGATCCTCTGAGTCGAGTTAATGTAGATTTTTAAAAACCATGTACAATTTTTCGAAAATATTTAGTATATTTAAAGAACATTAGGTCTTTTAAAAAGTACAAATCATTCACTGTATACAAAAATTCAACAATTTATTAATTAAATAAAAACATGCCTTAAAAACTTTCATGAAAAAATAAAAAAATAAATAATAAAGGGTGCAGACTTCAGACGTCGAGATTTTACACAAAAATCATTTAGTAGCTCTAGCAATAAGGAAAAACTAAATGTACGTCCGGTACAAAAGGGCTGAGGTCCAGTGTATAAGATCATATCTCTGTATCTACAAATTTTTAGGTTATATTTATCAAAGATTAAGTAATTAAATTAACCCAATCACTCTACTACTACTGGAAATAACAGTATTTATTCAATTTTCCAAGTACGGATAAAGGCGAACATTAATTTAGTTAACACTGAATAACGAAGGTAAGAAGCTAAATTCAGCTTTCCCTGTCGGAATCTACTTTCGGTATTTGGATTATTAATCCTTAAATATTTTAATCAAATTACATTAATAAGATCTGTTTACAGTGGATTCCTTAACGTGACTAAGCAGGGTGTTTTTTTTTAAGTATTTGGATAAAATTTGCTAACTTTGTTCATGCCAAAGCATATTAAAAGATTAAAAAGATATGCCCTGGACTCGATTCCGATTATCTTTAAGGATAATTGAATGTCATGTGATTCCGTGTCAACGAATTTTTTAAATGAGTTTATAATTTAATTTTCATAGTCTTATTAAAAAATATATAAATGCATCACACATACTTAACAAGTTTAGTTAATTAAACAAAATCGATTTTAAATCACTTTATTCTGACTTTTAAGGCTTTAGACATAAGTAGGTACTTTTCGAACATCACGATTTCTTTAATTCGGTTAATTAAATGGTATTATTATGCGATAATTAGCACATTAATAAACTTACGTTAATATTCAGTTTTCTTTCATTCATCGAAATAATTTCATTCACTGATTGACAGCAGTAATCCGAAAGAACTGGAGCCGCAGTTAAGTAATTTATAAAATACTAACATTTTTTAAGATGCACAGATCTTTTCACTATACTTACATACCCGTATTTTTGATTTTTTTCCTGTTTTTCAAAACCAATATTACCTGTATCATTTGTCGATTGAATAACAATACCTTTACACTTCCTTCGTGTTTCTGTTTATCTGCATTCAACGTATTTATTTAATCTCTCTTCGCAGAATTTTGCACATACGAGTATGACCACTGATCCCAGAACTAAAAATCACTCCAAGAAGAGAGGTGATTTTTATTTACTTCTTTACAACAATTGAAAACATCTCGTGGGACCGTACTGAGCTTTTATTCTGGGAAAATTTCAGACGTTCTGAATCTTATTTACACCAACCGCAGAAAATGTAAAAAGAAATCTACTTTCTGATATATTTTATTAACATATTTACAATGAAATAATTCTAAAGAGTCAAATAAATCTGTTAATATTGATTTCGGTTTACGGTATATAGTATACATATATACAGGTTTAATGTTTTTTCATGTGAACGTAATATCTGGAAAAATATTTACGCTGGAGCATTTTAAAAATTTCTTATACGAGTAGTTGAGTGAAATATTAATGTACTGGATAGCGACCTCTCCTCTGTTCATCTCGGGGGAAGTATAAATTCCAGAGTACCTAGTCAGCAATACGGAAAAATATTTTCTTTCCATTATGTAGCCAGGTTTCCGTAATCACAAAAATGTGTATTATTTCTGTAATATTTTTTAGAGTTTCTCATTTTCTTCAATTTTATAACTATTAAATACAACATACTTTGTGTTATCTAATAGATATGTCAAACCATAAAGTAATTGCTTTATGGTTTGACATATCTTGTATATTTTGTAAATATTTAATGCTTCCAGCGTTTATGTACATAATATTATGCATACAGGAACTGTTTTCGGTGTATTCTTGTATTTTGAAACGTTTGCGTTCCTTGAAGTTTCCTTTAAACAGTGGTCCACGTTGTCTATCCTTTATATTAAGCGTTCATCCATCAGCTTCCACAGTGGACAATCCAGATGTGTTACCAGTCTGAGTTTGAACATGTTAGTTCATTATCTTTGTAAGGACATACATAGTTTTTCCTTACAAAATTGTTGTATGTGACCAAAACTTAGAAATCGGTAATATTGCATCAACGGCAATTGTTCTCCAAAGACAAGATGTCTATATCCCACGTTTACTCGTTCAGCATCTACAAATTATCTCCACCAAAAAAGCAGCAAATTTTAAGTTTCATTTACTGCAAGACCTATTTCAGTTTTAAGTTTCTTTTTTTGTTTGTTTTTTCCTCTCGTTCTGAAAAATTATAAAAAATTAACCGTTTTTGTAAAGTACAGTATTTATTACGTGGGTATATTATTTTCCTAGTTTTGCTACTTTATTGTTTAAATCTATGTATACTTATCAATCAAATTTTTTAATTTCCATAAAAAGTCCCTCCACACAGTATCTCCAAAGATATCATATGTTAGGTTAGGTTATCTAAGGTTAATTGTCGGTAAAAATATTTGATGAAGCGACTTTTCACTTAAGACGCCTGCAGATATAAGTATATCGACTTTTGTTATACGGCCGTATATCCTCTCTGCATATGTATAATGTAGGGTTTCGAAATTAAAGTAAATTTAAATTTTCTAAAATAAATAAATTAATTAATCAGCAAAAAACAACATATTTTGGGACAAAGTAGCTCTGATTTACGGTAAAAGAATAGATCGGAATGTGTATAGCAACCAGAACTGAATAGGCAGGCTCTCCCATCCTCTCTATTTTCCACCTCCGCACTTATTTTGGGGAATAGCACATGTTAAATAGCATTGAATAACGGAATTAAGGACTTGAATTAAGGAATGGAATAAAATAATGGAATAACCTGTGCTTGTAATCTGACAAATGGGCGCGGAGAGAACGATTTGCTTCATAATGAATGGATTACGGAAAATAGTAAATTCCTGAAAGTTTTCAGGTCGCAATATCAAGTTTCACTCTGTATCCTGTTTCCTTTTAGCAAATCATCCCATTTGTTCCGCTCTTCACAATGTAATTGGTGATTGTATTGAAAGCCTTGATTAATGAGAGCGATTTCACGTAAGGAATAAAGCCCCCAGATGTCGGGATGTATCCGTGGTTCGGAACCAGGCTGCTGAAAAGCGGAAAATCTGCGGTGATTCGGGCCTCCGCTAAAAGAGGGAAAACACCCAAAAAGTCAATCTGACATGCAATCTGCGACCGGCCCGAAGATTGATGGATGCTTTAGTTGGGAATTAATCATGATGGCTGTCTCTCAGTACAAATTGTCTTTCTCGAGATACATCTCGTATGAAATTGAGAAATCTTTGCTGGCTGTTATTAAATTTTTTGTATGGATTTATATTGGTACCGGTTGAACGAATAGGGCGGGAATTACGGGAATAGGGGAGGTAAGGTGTTCTTAAGGTTAGGAGCCTAATTAGACTTGTTAGATTAATCGGTGCTTCTACAGTTTGGCCTTCAAGGATGTATTTATGGAAAGACCCCGACTATCAGCGAGCAAAACATTTAATAAAAGGTGATTGCGGCGTGATGAAAATGTTCATGTAATGAGTTAATCAGTGGTGGTTGGTTCAGATTATATTAATATACGAGTATATATAGCTCATTAGTGAGAAGATGATCCGATTAAAAAGAAAATTATATAAGAGTTAATTATTTTTTAATGGGAATAATGCTCAAGTGACCTAAGTAGATTCGTCAGATTGAGATGGGGCAGATGCGCTCTCGGAGAGATTTCTCACAAAAACGATGCTATACAAATTCTTCAATTTTTATAATTATTAAGGTTGGAAAATATCTGGCTTTTCAGATCTGGTAACTTAACACGGCGGTAGTCATTTTAAGCCACTTCTTGATTGGTGGAATTACGCCAGTGCTACCTGGTAGAGTATCTACAATAGATAAAATGTATGAAAAATATTACTTTGTTAAAATTTTTTAAAGAAAAAATAATTTAGAATTTATTATATCCTCAAGATATCAGGTTAATTTTAAATTCCATAAATCAACACAAATCAAAATTTAAATACCTACCTCTATCTAGGAATAACTTACTTAAACAATACTATCATAAATTCTTAAAATCATAGAAAATATCCATGAATTCCAGTTTAAATTGAAATATTACCTCTAACTACTGTAACAGTTTTTAATTTGTTAATATAATGAGATGTTTTCTCTTTTCCTTTTTCACGGTCCTTGACTTTTTTTTCTTTAATTAATAGTACTACTATTATTTATAAATAAATTAATTCATAATTTTCAGCACCTATTTAAAATTTTCGTTTCTGTGTTTTTAATTCTTTCTATTTTCTTACAATTTGTCTGTACTTGTCATTATTTTTAGTATGTATATTGCTTATCCTGACAAGGGAAGCTTTGCTTCTGACACATTTCGATATTTATATATTAAATCCAGTGGTTTTAAACAACGTAATTGTTATAAATTAAATTTTATATTTAATTTCCTACACTGCGTTACTTATGTAATATGAATATTTATACTTATTTGTAAAAAAAAACATTCTAAAAAAACTACAACTCTAGAACGCTCCTCAAATCAGTGTACTAGATACATTTTCAATTTTATTATTAAGTGAAATAAACACATATTACAAATAAAGTTTATTTATTCAACTGGGTCTTCTTATTATAAAGCGTCATTATATCGTTAAAGAAGTAGATCGTGAATAAAGAACGAAATTTCATTAACATAAAAAAAATTAACTAGTCATTTTATAACAAAGGTCAAGTGGTCTAGGAATTATGATAGAGTTTTTTTCCATAAATTATAGGTTAGGAAAAAAATTAAAGAAAAGCGACGAAGGAACGGAATTTTTATATGAAGCAGCAGGCTGATTTTACGGTAGGGATCATTATGTATTTTAATCAACCCCCACGTTGAAGGACCTCTCTCGGGAAAATAGTTTTTCAAATTATTTCCGTTATGGATTTATAGATTGTGTAATGGTTTCCATTTGAAGATTATTTTAATCGAAACAGTAGAACGTTATATCAAATTAGCCAAAAAAAAAATTTACCCACTAAAGAGCAATCATAATAATGATCAAACTACGCAAAAGTACTTAGGTACTTCGAGTAAGAAGAATTGATAACGAAAACAATAAGTGTTTACAGAAATTCGTAACGAATTATAACCCCTAAATCCTATATAATCATTTAATATAATTCGTTATTATTCCAGAGTGGAAGATACTCTCAGTATCGCCCCGGTGAAATACCACCATTCAGAATTGAACCGTTGCTTGAAATGGCTTTTAGCCATGTTTGGTGACCAGATATGAATAGCTAGGTATTTCCCACACCTTCTTCTTCGCTTCTCCTGCCCCTCCCAGATAACTTCAGCCTCACAACATTCCCCAATTGGGGATGCCATAGTCTCACTCTCTCCAGACGGTTGGTAGCAGTTGGGACTCTTGTGCGGTATTCATATAACAAAATAAAAGTTGAATCTTACTTGTAAAACAATATAGATGATTTATTTTGTTGAATAGTTTTCTTTGTATTGACTGAACGCTCAGCTCAGGTAAATGTGAGTAATATAGACTTCAATAATTCTTGTCAGGGGAAAAAAACGTTTTCCATTTTCTTTGAATATATATTTGAATGCCTTTTTCGTAATTCCCTGAATTAACGTTGCTATGGGCGTTCATTTTTTTAATCATTTAGCTTAAATATTCACAATAATCGGTCACTAGAAATTAGTTCTTTGCTGTTCAGTAAAATATCTCCAATAAGGATATTTTTTACAATTAAATTAACAATTCATTACCGCACAAAGTGTTTCTTTCCCAGGCAAAGGCGTACCTTGAGAATTACAACTGAGATATTAGAATAAAGCTAACATTGAGTGCAAATCATTCAAAATGGTAGGATTTATTCACAAAATACGTTACAAACTATGGACTAAACTAGGACCCTCAATCAATTCCGAGCCTTACAAGCCTTAATTCGAAGTAAACTGGAATATTGAAACGCTGTTTGGAATCCACATTACTACAAATAATATGAACACATTGTTGAATCTGTTAACAAAATTATAAACATTTTAATGTGGTCTGCGTAACCATCTTATATCATACGACGTACGTCTTGAATGCTTCAACATTAATTTGCTTAAAATTAGAAGCCAAATGATTGATTTAATGTGTTTCCGCAAAATAATTCACATTCATCTCGATACTATATTATTTCTTATCATTATTGAACCAAATTTACCTAATTCCTATTGTTTAAGACACCATAGCACATTCTACCTGAATACATTCTGAAATAATATTGCCTACTTTAGCCCTCGGCCTCAAATGTGTTGACTATTTAACAAGATAGAATGTGCTGTAGACAGTTTTGTCGATAAATTGTACAAGTTCAAACAAAATGTTCTGCTGTTATTTAAAAGTATGTAACAGTGATTGGGCTATTTATATTATGTATCCAATGTATTGGAATTAGTTATTCAATTAATTAATCAATTAAATTAATTTATTTTTTTTGTGTTTAATTTTTAGAACTCTATTTAATTTAAATTTAAATTTAATCCAAATAAAATTTAATAATGTTATTAGAGTAAATCGGTTTTACCGATAAGAAATCATTATTTTTAAAAACCCGACCAAATTAGAATGGGGTGGGAGTGAATAAAATCATATAAATAAGTCGTCACAATGTGGATTAACCGCAGTTTGAAAATTGCCTTGAACTCCGAAACAGCTGTCACAATAATAAAAACTAAAAATACTTGCAGAACTTAATAATGGTATTATTAAATTTGATTTACATTAAATTTTTGAAAAAAATAGTTATTGTAGCTTATAAATCTCATTGTAATATTTAATAATTGAACAAGATAATATTAACAAATCTCAAATGAATCAAGAAAAAGAAAAGGACACAATGGAGATTCCGTAAAATAAACAGGTCTCATTAGCTCAGTGGTTAGAGCGTTGACACCTTTTTATTTTCTCTTTCATTTGCGATTTTTTAATATTGTCTTCTTGAATTATTAAATATTATTTAGGTATCACTTGTATCTCTCTCTTGTGTATTTTGTGTCCATTTGTGTAAGATATCGTTGAATGAGTTTTTGTAACTTTATGTATTATATATCCCTGTTCTGAGTATTTGTATTTTTATGTTATTTATGCATAAAAACCCAGTTTTTTTTTTAACTAGATTGTTTTAGTTAAAAACCGACCATAAAAAAATAAACAAATGCCGAAAATAAAGGATTCCTTCGTTCCGAACGAGCATTTATACAAATTAAAGAAATGTTAATTGATTAAAGTAGATTAAACGAACGATTTGAACATTCATGAATGAGTCCTCAAAGTATAATGTTCTCGCTCGCATGATTTCACCAGTTTGACCATTTTTTCAAACACTCGTAAAGTAAATCCCATAAAGTCATCCCAATCACCCTAACAATGTTGCTAAAATTAAATAATATTAACCAAATTTGGCGCTCTCGTAGCAGCCAGCAGCTTTTTATAAGCGCTCCAGTTTATCTGGGAAATATTGCTAAGTTCTTAATTTTTCCGGTGTTAAAATAGCGTAAAATAACCGTAATAATTTATAGGTTACATTTATAAAAATCATATAATTTTAGTGTGGCCGTTTCGGGCGTAAATCAAGTTTATAATAAAAAAACAAATAAAAACCCAAACATTTTAAGTTCAAATCTGTCACTTTGTTCTAAATTAATCCAAAAGCATCGGTCATCGGTCGAAGGCGTTCGCCACATGTGCTTGTTTAAAGACCTTTGCCTGTTAAAAGCCTAGGGAAGTGTCCAAAGTTAATGGTTGATTTACAATGTTATTCTTTGAACTATGGTAATTGTAAAAAATATCGTTTACGACCGGGCTACACGACGCAAACTTAATAGTAAATGTGTTATTTTGGACCATTTAATAGCTGCAAAAAGATATCGTTGTATAACCTTGAACGTTGTACCACAACCGCAACCCGTAAAATTAGATTTCGTGGCTGCCAAGAAAGTCGCAATAAGAAAAGACATTTGACGAGAAGATCTTCTGGTGTCACGGCGACCTGAGTTCTGACCTCCAGTCTACAGAGCAGATCCGGTGCATCATGCGGCCCACGGACGTGCCCGACCAGTCTGCTCTGCGACCTGATGTGGTCCGACCCCGACAAGGATACCACCGGCTGGGGCGAGAAATGGACGACACGCTGGTGTGCTCTTTCCAGATCCTGAAGCCGGCCGACAAGCGCTACCTGGCGTACGGGCAGTCCTATCAGGCCGCCCAGGAGCGTCACCAACAAAGACAAAGAAGATTGGATATGGATATGGATCAGTTCCCCCGGCCCCCGTCCTCACCGCCGCCCAACTTCACATGACTCCTATCATTTTTATTAGCGTTTTGCAATATATCGTAAGGAATAAATACAGTTAGCATTTTTTTTTTCTCTCAATTTAACATGTATGAAAACTTAGATCAAGCCGTATTTAGTTTTGATAATTTAACTGCATCTGTTTATATGGTCTATAAATAATGTGTAATGATAGCATGTCCAAAAAAAAATAAAAATGTAATAGATGTAATATAGGAATAATGTAAGAATATGAAGTAAGATTTGTACAGCGCCCTTGAGGTGATTTTTCACAAAAACGGCGCTATAAAAATCATCCGATTATTATTATTATTATTATTATTAAATGCTGAATGACAATCTTATTATTTTACATGGGAGGTGAGTATGAGTACCGCCACCCCCGGAACCATTCATTGGATAACCAAAGAATCTGCCAAGTGGTTCGCTACTTACTTACTTGGGGACTTAGCAGGGGTGCCAGGGTTCATCCAAAGAGAGGTTTGTCAAGGTCTTGGTGGCAGCTGCGTGTGGACCGGATCCAGATAGGCGAGACCCCTTAACCTCTCCTATCGGACTCTCTCGACCAATCGCCTAGCATCACAGTGAGAGGGATGGAATAATGTGTCCGTCACTCCTGGATATACTGACCCCCAGCTTCCATCCCACCCCTCCATTTCCTTTGCCTTCCCAGCATTCTGTCTTCTCTCTTTCCTTAAAAATACTCTCGACACACCATTCCCAAAGATGGCATAGACCCCGAGTGAAATTATTTTCCTCAGGCCCTCCTGTGCGGAGATAAGGCAATTTAAAAAAAATCTTTTAATATTGCTTTACACTGTATCCATTTATAATTTCTAGGAATTGAAAATCAGTCCATCGATGTATGATCTGTACACTTACATACATTGATATAGAAATGGGGATGTGGCCCCACGTTTAGGTGTCAGTGTAAGAAGCAATGGGGTGAGGCCCCTCGATGCAGCAACAGTGTAAGAAAGGAGGACAGGACACATTGGGTGCTAGTGTAAAGAAGCAGTTTAACTCACTTCGAGGCCAGAACCTGGGCTGATCTCAGGTTCCCCCAGGTTAGCTCATTTGGTAGATTCATCACAACTCCGTTTCATGTCGTAGGTCGGCCGCAGCCTTATATCGGAAGGTAACTAGCTATCAGTGTAAAGAGGCGTGTTTTCTGGACAGGGTTTATTACCGGGAAAACATTTTTCGGTAATTATATATAAGATTCACAACAAGGAGCAGTATCTAATCGAATCTGAGGCTCGATAATCTCTCTCTCTCTCTGATGAATCTCAAATCGGGCATGATATTCAAAAGGGCACAGTTATGACAGCACATAAAAGAGGATGAAACAATTCTGCTTACGTGAGGTGGTCAGCAACAGGAGTCACGATCCCTTCAGTGTAACAAGTGTGTTGACTAGGGACTTTGTATCTCACACTTACAACGTCAGGAAGGACACAGCGAAGTAATGCACCGGTCATTGACTTTAATATTTAGGTTCAGTGCAAAGATAACAAGTTACAATATAATTAGCGGGCGGCCACGTGCCCAAGGCACGCTGAACGCACCTAACGACTCTGCGTATGGATTGGTAATGGCAGGCGTTTGTCCCGTACGCCTGATTCGCCGGTCAAAAACAACGATGGCCGGCTGGAAACGTGTCTCTGTTGGTCCGGAGCATGAAGTTTGGCAACCAGCGGCTAGAACATATTCTACAAACGACTAGATTATTTTATTGTGTTGTTGCTGATCTTATTTCATAATAACATATATTCAGATAAAATACAATTTGCTTCTGATTTTTAGTATGACGGTATAAATATTTCAGTTGATATTTAATATGACAATTTTTAATGTTTTGATACATTAAATCACTACATTCAATTATATTTACTACCAAGTTTTCATATCTAGAAATAGTCAAATTTATATCACCCATATTATATTATACCTTATTTTTTATGTAAACCGTTGGTCTCTAAAATAAATAAAAAATAAAATCAGATATAATAATCCATATAGACTTAAAATGTCATTCTAATTGTCAGAAAGTAAGCTAAAACACAATATTCTTTAAAACAGTTCATGAATAAAAAATAAAAATTCGAATCGATTGATGATGGACAATTCAAAGAAATTCGCCTGAATAAATTATTACGGGCGTCATGAAAACTTTTCCATGGAAATATAATAATTTAACGATGAAAGTAAATATCAGGGAAAGGTCGTTCTGATAACGTGTATAATAGAACGACACAATGAACCCACTTTAATGTAGCATAACCAAAGACATTCCATCAAAAGAACATTAGAATTCGAAACAGTAATTCATGTAAACGAATTAAATTTACAGAAACTAATGAAAGGAAAACAGGACTGCCTTATAAATATCTCAAAGAGATTTAAAATTCACGAAAGGAAGGAATTTTAAATTACGTAGATTTTTTTGTTGTTACAATTTACTCAGTTACACAAA